>SNQJ01S0182126.1:0-14930 GCA_010110895.2 Picea sitchensis | reverse complement strand
ACCAAATTTCACTTTTGACTTAAATCTCCTAAGTCAAAGTGAAATTAGACACAAAGTACATAGTACAAGGGTAATAGTCTCCCCCTTTGTTCTTAGATACTCACAAGCACATGGGGACCACTTTCCAAGGTACCCAAATCCCAACACTCCCTCTTACCAAGGAAAGTGCTCGTCACCACCAATCTCGTCCCTGTAGAGGACGTGGTTGCCTCCTGGCATATACTCGGTGAGTATGGATGTACCCTGATCACTGAAAGTGGACTCTTTCACAGATCTACTCAATCTGTGTGATCTATAAATGTAGCTGACTCTCCATCTATCCAAGATCACCTAGATCTCGGCATCACACCAAATATCTCCACCTTGGTCTCCCACCAAGGATTTCCACCTACTCTTGGCATCTCACCAAGAGTCTCTTTCTTGGCATCTCACCAAGAGTCTCCCCCTCTTGGTATATCACCAAGAGTCATCAAATTGGCCTCTCGCCAAGTAACTTCCACCTAAAGTGGATCCAGAACCTGATATGCCCATCTCAAAAGCTAAGTGAGGCTCCAGCCTCCGTGGTGCCCTTCTACTCCTCCTCATCAACCTCTGATGCTCTGAAGTTGTAGCAATTAATCTCTATCTTCTTGACTACTTTGAAACTGTATCTATACTGGGTGGACTAGTCACCCACTCTGAAGATGTCCAGGGACATTGAGTCTACTCTCCCTCTGAATCACTGTTGTGAGTCAGTCAGTCCTCATCAACTATGTATCCCCATATAATGTTGGATGGTGTAACAACAGACAAAGTAGTCATGAAATCGCACTCTCTCACGAACTCTATTTTCTCTACTGTCGCTGCTAACCCATCCTGCTTCTTTTTCTTCTTCTTGGGACACTGTCTTGCATAGTGACCCATCTCTCCACAAGTAAAGAATCTCACTGTTCTCATGTCTCTCTTCTTCCCACTGTTGCTGCTCTCTCCTCCCTATGGTGGGGCCCCAAACTTGGGACCTTTCCGACCTCCACGATCAGACTTCTTCTTTCCCTTTGTCCATTGAGCAAGGTCCTCATCAACCAAAACTGATTGTTGATGTTGCTTCTGCCGCTATCCAAAAGCCTCGGCTACAAAACTAATCTCCTCCTGGACGAAGTCATCCCACATCCTCTCCCATGTAGGCATGACCTCCCTGGCAACAATTCCACGGACAAATGGACCCCATGGTTTGGTAAAGCTATTCAAAATTGTCCTCACCAAAGAGTTAGGGTTCACCAGCTCTCCGACGGCTCCAAGATCGTCTCTGATCTAGGTGTATCTACCAAGGAATGAAGTAACTGACTCATCCTCGAGCATACGAATGCCCCTCAGTCGATCATGAAGAACCAACTTCCAATTCTCATTAGAGCTCTCATACAAATTTCATAGAGATGCCCACATATCCCATGCATAAGTCTTCCCAGTCAAGTGGGGAATAATGTAATCTCTCACAACATCACAAATGGTCCTCTTTTCCTTGTTGTTCCTCTTCCTGAATTTTGCCAACAAGACAGGGGAAGTAACATGAATAATAGGAAAAACTGCCTTAACTATATCCCATAGTTTGAGGTCATCTAAGACAAAGACGATCCTCACCTTCCAAGGAAAGAAATTTCTAGCCCTGGCTAGCCTGTCCTCAACACACATTTGAGATGCTGACATGTCTGTCAAACTATGCTCACTATGATGCTCCAAATGCAAAGGAACGTTGCCTCACTCCTGTCAACATAGGTGTGAAAAGAGGCAAGAGAAACCCCAACCTCATTCCTAGAAAGTAGGTGTGAAAAGAGGTCATACACTACAACCTCACTCCTGTCAATGCAAGTGTGAAAATAGGCTATCCACAAGTGTCAAAAATCAGCCCAACAAATCTTCCCACAACTGTCCACAAACTCTGTCAACTAGCTGTCCAAAATCTACCCTGAGCTGTCCAACTAGCACTAAATGAGAGGTACCTTCAGATCTGAATTTTATCCATTTTTTTGGACTAGAAACTTGTTGTCCAAAACAACCAACAAAATGATATAAAACCTCACAAAATTTCCCACAAAAGTGTTCCAAAATCAACTAGTATAAGCCACCTTTGGCTCTGATACCATGTAGATTTTTTGAGGTCCTATGAGGCTGCCACCTAAAGTCTGTCCTTGACCTTAGTATGGCTCTAAGTTTCAACTGTGTGGCTGTCATATCTTTCTATTTTAGGACAACAACAATCACCAAAATTTCTGCTCAATATTTAATGGTTAAGTGCTCTTTTAAGGTGTCATTGCAAGTGTTTTCTTTACTCAATGTTAGCACATGCAATATACATTAAAACAGATAACACTACCTCTAGATATTTAACTTTAAAATGTTTATCTACACTTCTAAGCATACATAAATTTGACACAGGTATTTTTGTTCAACATGACCCTGGATAACCCCCCCTCCCCCCTGGGAAAACCAGTTTGGGATATATGTCTATAAATGAGGAGAATAGATTTTGGAATACAACAAGTAGAAAATATAGATGAACCTATTACAATAGTATCTTGTCTCAAGCTGAAATACAAGTCCAAACTCAGCAGGTGCGCCCTAACATGGTGCACCCCTCATAAATGCTACCAAATCCACGATAATTGCTCCTGATGCAAAATGTGAGCTCTGAATGGAAAACCCCTCCACATGAATGAAACTCTGTTGTGTGGCCTCCCTCTACAACTAATCCCACTGAAATATGACAAGTGTAAGACCTCCCCACTACCGATGCACCCTCTTGAACAAGTGCACCCTCCACAGTAATAAATTCTCTTCAGTAAATAAACAAAGATCCGTGCTAGATGCCTCCCTCCATGAAAGCATGCACCCAAGCTATCCTCACCCAATGCAATTGTTCTCATCCTCTTGCCCTTCTCCAAGATCCTTTAGTGAACATACAAGTGAATGAGATCTCCTTTGCCCCTTTCGCCCTCCTTTAGGAAGCATAAGGAAACCTAAAAGATGGATGGATGAGATCATCTCATCCCATCCCTAATCAATAGCTGAGATCATCTCACATATATATCAACTCAAAACCCACTTCACTTAAGTTTCCATAGTTTCCAATTTATGTCTATTAATTCACCAACTTTGTGAATTAATTGTCACTTTAGGCTAAAATGACCAAATTTCACTTTTGACTTAAATCTCCTAAGTCAAAGTGAAATTCGAAACAAAGTACATAGTACAAGGGTAATAGTATCCCCCTTTGTGCTTAGAGACTCACAAGCACATGGGGAACACTTTCCAAGGTACCCAAATCCCAACAGGAATCAACACCCTCTTCCAAACCCATTGGACAAATCCATCCATAACTTCAACATCAAATCTAAAACCACGGGTGTAAGAAAACATGAAGTTGAGGTAGATCCCTATTGCATGAATGGGCCAATGGAGAGTATTGTTCCATCACTCATTGATCAAACTCCATATTTGGGTTCTTTTGGTGAATCCCTACTCCCCTTTGTCCTCATAGAACTGATGGATAACTTCCTTGGCCTTATCCATGTCCTCATACAGGTGACCCATTGTGGGATTATCAACATCAACCATGTGGGGAACCTTTACCAAAGGTTCACTAATGGCACACACCTCTTTCACTCCCATAGAAAAACTCTAATTATGTCTCACAAGTAGGGATATGGTTTTCCCATCAATTTTAGTGTTGTAGACACAATCATTCCACTCATTTGAAAGAAACATCCTCTGCAAATCCAAAATAGAATTATGGAGAGACTAAAGAGAAATGAAGCTAGTGGCAAAGCACGTGATAGTGGGAGGCACCAACTTCGTATTCCTCATACACTGCCTCATGAGCGTAATAACACACACACACACGTGTGTGTGTGTGTGATAATGCTCCTAGTTGATTCAATGATTTCCTTGATCCAAGAAAGTTTGCCCATGTCACACAGACACACACACACACATACACACACACACACACACACACACACACACACACAGATATATATATATATATGTATATGTATATATGTGTGCGTGTGCGTGTGTGTGTGTGTGTGGTAACACTACTTGCTGATTCAATAATTTCCTTCACCCAAGAAAGTTTTCCCATGTCCTCTAACATCAAATCGATGAAATGGAAAACAAAAGGAGTCCATTACATGGTCTGATGCCTCTCCATAAGAAATATGCTACCAACAACATAATTAGCAGCATTGTTCATAATGACTTGGAAACCATACTGCAGATCTATCTCCCTGATGAACCAATCCAACAAATCACAAAGTAAATGTACATCTTTAACATATGCAGATTCATCAACAAATTTAATAAACATTGTCCCTTTGAGACAATTATCCAAGAATTTGAGAATGGACTTTCCATTCTCATATGTCCAATCATCTGACATGACAATGCATCTGGTGATCTCCCATGATTCCCTAAGATCAATGAATTATGAGTGGAATTTGTCTTTTCCCCTTGAAGGAGAGGTCCTCTCAAGTCACTATAGGAAGGGCCCTTGTACACTAGGCCAACAATAGTAATAGATTCAAACATTGAATGGTAGAATGGGATGTTTTCACTAATGTTGAAAGGAATGTCTCTTGATAGAAAACATTTGGCCACACTCTTATTGACCTTCTCCTTTGCCCTTTTTTTAATCATCAACAAAATAGAAGGTTTTCCCCTAGGCAGTGACCTCAACGCAAATAAATGTGAGGATGCTTAGGGAATTGTGGAAAACTGAAGGTGTGGCAGCATTGGGTTTGGATCATCCCTAACAAGGTTGTGCTTCCCATGCTTCTTGCTTTTCTATTTGTAAGTTTGAGCCTCAATTCTTCCCTTTGATCTCTCTTCCTAGCAATGTCAAGAATTGACTCATTTGCAATATAGACAATTTTTGGGGTAGATGAAAGGGAAAATCCATTTCAAGCCTTAGGATTTTTGCAGGTTGGTATTTCAAGCAGCTGATTCCGCCAAATATTTTCTTTCCATGGCTTGTATTTCATCCTCTATCGATTATGAGGCTCAATTGGTTCACCATACTCCTGTTATCACCTTGTTGAGCCCCAAAAAATTCATGAAAAATTACATTTGAAATAAAGCTTTGTCTTTGTAGGTTTTCAAATACTCGAGGGTTTTCAGACTTAGCCAAAGTCCCTTATCCTTTTGTTGGCATAGGGGAAACCCAGGGTTCAATGCTACCACAACGCACCAACAAAAACCTAACTACCAGCCCTTTCGGCAACACCTGCGAAGCAGATGAAGTCTCACACGAGGTTGAGGCAGGGGTGGTTGCAGGACTCAAGTGTCTGCAACCTTAGCTGGGACACATATCTGTGATTATAATACTTAACAGAGCACTTTAGCATCAACAATTCATCAATATTCAACCAATAACTACTATGCAGATAGAACAGAGCATCACATCATTCACTCAGATCTGATGTATGTAAGAACTTTATCATAAACAGGGAGGTTATATCTAGCACATCAAGCACTAAGCACCTTCATATGGGTCAGATCTAACATTCTTACACATTATTAGCACAAAGAATTAGTATATTTATCTATCTTTATCAAAGCACTTAGCAAGATAAGTTATAAACACATCAAGACAAATACAAATCGGAACAACACAATGTTTATGTGGTTCACCCCCACCCTGGGGCTACGTCCACCAACTCTTCTTCTTTATTGTCTTGAGTCAATCGATTACAAGAATAGAGCCTCAAAACCCTACTTCTCCAAGGACAAGAGATTTGCGTAGCTCGCTAGATCCTCCTTCCTTGTGTTACATCACAAAGCACTTCACAACCTATTACAATCACTTGCACTTAGCTCCACAAGTCTCTCGTAGTATGCCCAAAGCATCTACAAACCTTACTTTCACTTAGCACAACATCACCTAGATGCACTTCTACTTTCTTACATGTCCTAGCCTTCTATTTATACATTACAAAATAGGCCTATACATGGGTAAACCCATGGGCCGACATCCCATGCCCATTACATAATCCCCAAAACCCAAAAAGGACCCAAAAATGGGTCGAGATACGTGATCTCTTCTTCATCTTGTTCTCCTCCTTCAACAGGTTGTCGAAGTCCCAAAATAGGTCAAACTTGACCAGATCCATCAAGACTTGGTCAAGGGACAACAAGCCCCCAACACTCACCTGTGACTCGTCTCGAGTCACTTTGATGTAGGAATTTCTGCTTGGAACACTTCGAGCTTGGCTCGAGCTGCTTTGACTTGCTGTTGTGCTACAAGATCATGTTCAACAAACTATTGAATGACTGCATCATTCACAGGTCCTTCCAGGCGTTGTTCTGCTATGGTGCTAACCTGCTCCAGTTCTACTCCCTGGCTCTCGACCTCTAAGAAAAATTGGTAAGCCTTGTGTTGTACAGGTCGGAGTCTCTGATTTACTTCCATAACTGTGCTTTGGATGGAGTGGATTTACTGCTGGGAGGTTCGCTGCTCTTGAGATCTCTTCATTCTCTCCACAACTGTCAGGGATTTCAGCTGTGCGTGTAGTGTTTTTGCGTGCTTCTTTGCTTCTTGCAGCTGCGACCCTAGTGCCTGCAATTCTGGGTTCTCGGTGAGTTTCTCATATGTCTGGGCACTGCGATCAGTGAATTTCTTACATTCTAAGGTAAGGGCCTTTATCCTTTCAAGTGCGCTCCTGGCAGTTGCTTCTCTTTAGTCCTTTACATCCTATGGGGTCTCAGGCACAGTTCGTAGCTCCAAGTTTGATATGCTTTGTTGTAGATGCTAGATCATGTCTTCAAGTTGTGCTACTTGCTTCGTGACTTGATCCTCTGCCTTTACTTCTATGATAGTCACAGAGCGTAGTGCTCTTTTGACCACTTCCTTCACTTTGAGCTACTCGATGAGAAACTGTTCCTTGCCTTACTACAGATGTGCCTTTTCTTCAATGAACTTTGCTTGGAGAGCACTCTTTTCCTGTTCGACAGCTTGACGTTTTTCTACAAGTACTCCCTGTACTTGTACCAAAGCCTGGGTGGCTTGTTCTATTTCCTCTTGGCCGTCGAAGGCGAGCTTCGACTATATCAACGAGCCGGTGGAGTTGATCTAGTTCGTCTCCTGGTTCTGGTGTTCCCAGTGGCAGGGGCATAGTGGAGACTGCACGACTGGACTGTAGTGTCTGTTGCACCCCTTGGAGTTTGACCTCAATTACATTGTATATCTCCTCCTGCTTAGCCTCTTGCTTCTCTGCTATATCCAGTGAAGCATCGTTCATGGCCGCTATGATGAAGTTGAAATCATCGTAGGTGAGGACGGTCTGAATCTTAGTTATAGGGGATTTTGATATCTTCCGGGAGGAAGGATTTGGGGGGGGGAACCTTTCTTTTCTTCGAGGGGTCCTCCTCGTCTCTAGGCGGTGTTACCTCACCTTTCTTCTATTCAATTTTTTTGCCATATATCTCTTCGCCATCACCCCCTTGCTCTAGTGATATGGAAGCAGTCTTCACTGAGGCACTCCTTAAATCTTGTACTATGTCAGTCTTCTTTGTCTTACTAGGTCCGAGTGTATCTTGCGCAAATTCTGGGATGTCGATGTCGGACATTTCCACAGGGTCTGCTGGAATAAGGAGGCCATCGGACCATTCTTTTGTAATCTCTTCTAAGTCCTCCTTCTTCATCTTGTAATAGGACTGAAGTTTTTGCTTGTGCTCATCGATGTGTGTTGTGATATAAATGAAGTGTCGATCAGTGTTGAACTTCATCAGAGGCCTGAATCGGTGTAAAGTGTTTGATGTCATGCGAGGCTTGGATTGGATGGCTATCTTCAGCTGATTTTAGTATGTATGGAACACAACATTTGACTACCATTGCTTATTCATGTCACTTGAGTACCACAATGTACTGAACTTCGTGGCCAATGGTTCAAACGACTCGATGTCTAAGAAGTTCCCACCTTCTGACATCTCCCAGGCGGTGAAAGTGATCAGGATCAAGAGCTAGCTGAAATGGAATTTGTATCCTTGATCTTGCACTTCTCTATAGTCAAGTTCCAACTGGTTCACTAGGTACTTCTCCCAATTCATTTGTAGGCCCTCTGTGCACTTCCCTGCGAGGTCGACTACAAAACCAGTCACTTAGGTGGGTCGGTTCTTGCACACTAACTTCCTTGCAATCAATTGACAGGCGAGGCGCACTGAGCCATTATGAATAGAGGCTACCTTGTAGCCTTGCGTGCCCTTCTCTACATCACCATAAGTGTCCTTGATCCTTTGTACGAGAGCGCGGTCCATGGATTTTCCAGGATAGAAATCCTATGGGTCGGGTCCTTGCATACTCAAACCCGTGATCTGATTGATCAAGGTCAGATCAACTGTGATACGATGGTTTAGCCACAAATATCTTCCATGGTAACAAGACAACAACAGTTTGACACATGAATTCACCTCTTGGTGTCTTTCGAAGTGGGTAATTTTCATGACGTTGAGTAGGGTGGACTACACAAGGTTATGGGTCCATGATTGGGGAGTTACCTTTGAGTTTTTCCCTTTTGTTCTAGTCAGATATTTATGTGGGGCTAACATGTTGTAGACTTTGTGATCTCCGAGGTTGAAGTCACTGAACTTCAACACGACGATCTTATCTTGGTCTTCTCTCATTTCACGTATCCCCTCCGGGAGGTACGCAGTGATCAAAGCATACTCAAAATCTCTAGGTACACTGTCACGGTTTACAACACCACTCAAAGTTGGTATATAGGTGGGTAAGATAGTCGGGATCAATTTAGCATTCGCTAAGTCATCATTGTGCTTAGTTCACTTCTCATTAGACGACTGGGATGGTCCTGCTCTGTGAGCAGTGGATGGAGAGGTTGGCAGTCCTCTCATGGATGATACTTGTATACCTGTAGACATCAACATGACTCTTTCAGTCATGAGGTCGATCAAAAATTCCTCAACAAATTTTTCTGCAGCTCTCAACTCGTCTGACATACACGATCGAGGTTAATAATATAAGGTTCGGGGGGTAGCTTAGATACAATAATGAGATAGAGATCAAAAGAACGATGATTATTGTATAAAATCAACTTAGTCTGCAGGCTCAAATTCTCAATTGGAAAAAAGTGTTCTCGTTGCGTGGCATGATGGGATAAATAGGTAACTCGACAATGGGTCACTTGCAACAGGTATGAGGCGTTTATTAACTATGTTCCATCCGTTATGGTGCAGTCCAACGGTATGGTGGCGAGCTGGTTGGCCATAAATGGCTTTCTATTCATTCGTAACATCACTCGAACGGTTATAATCTCCCCAACGATTATATTTCTTCGCCATGGCAAAGTTCCATGTGTCGCTGTTCTGATATCCTGGCGAAGCTCAAATTTTGCAATTTTTCCTTCTGCAAGGTTCCCTATGGAGCCTTCTGCAACTTATCAATATTGGCTCTCGTCTTACTTAACTTTCTATCCTTCTTTCCAGTGATCTTCATCTCGGTATTTCTTTTTCCATTCTGATTTTTGTCTTCTTTTGACCTAGTCACTTCACATTGTTGATATTCTTCCCTAGGGTTCCCGGATAATACTTCTTCCTTATCTAGGATAGGAACTTCAATCTTCTATGGATCCTCTAGTGTTCTTTCAACTTCGACATCCAAGTCTCTAGTGTTAAATAGCTTCGATCTGTTCTCCTATTCTTCAATAAAGTGTGTGATCCTTCTAGTTATGAAATATTTTAATTCTTGCTTCTTCTGCTCCAAAACTTATTCTTCTTCCTTTCGTCTGGCTTGATCTCTGTCAATCCAAAGTTTTCCTAATAACATGGTAAATGGGGCGTTGTCCTCGATAAATTTAATAATCTCAAAATCTTCTTCTGTCGAAGTTCCATTAACATTCATAGGTATGTGAGCGAGCTTCCCATATAGGTTTATCAACTTTCCTCTGAATAACCCTATTCCTCCTAATCAAGGGATCATAACAGGATTCCCTATAGCTTCCCAAGTTCTCTCTGTCATGATATTCACCTGTGTTTCCTTATTTAGAACACAGTCAATGTCGAAGTCTCCTATTCTTGCTTCAATGCATTCTTTTTTTTTTTAAATCTCTGATAATCTGACATGTCGGTGGTCATTTGGGGTTTCTTTCATTTGTAACAATACTTTTTATGATTCTTTCTGGGGTTCTGCTATTTCTGGATTTTCCTTAGGGTTTTCTTGATTCAGATTCATTCCTTCCATCTTAGCGATCATTTTAGGGAAATCCAACACTTCATGGTTCGTAGATTTACAACAAAGGCAACTAGGTCTTTTCCTAGGGAATTCCTTAGCAAGATTTCCTGGTCTTCTGCAACTGTAACAAAGGGTTAATCCTCTCTTTCATTTAAGGGTTCCCCTGCCTTTCCTGTACTACACGCTAGGCTCATAGGAGCTAACTTGCAAAAAATTATTTCTAGGATCCTGCATCCATTTGTTAGTCCAAACATTCTTTCTATGCATAGGTATAACATATCTTTCACTATTCTTATCATATTTATTCATATCAAATACTATTTCATCTATTAATACGCTAGTTTTTAAGCTAGGACATAATCTATAAAACATACCTAAATTCATACTTTTGAAACAAAAATTTCCACTAATTTACTTTTTCAGAGCACCAAGCCTTCAGGTCTATAACTTTTCACTATTCTTACCTTTATCAGAACATAGAGCTTACAAATCTTACCTCTTTTCTTCATATCTGACCTTTTTTCTTGGCACAGAGCTCCTCAGGTCAAGTAGAATGTTGCGCACTAGAGAAACATATCTATGCACAGAGCTTTCACAATCTTAGGTCGAATCTTTTCACATAGCTTCTTCTTTCTTAGTTCCAAGAAATCACAGTTTCAGGTCCGATATTGCGCACTTCAGCAGTAGATCTACGCACAGAACTTCTCTTCAGTTCCCAACAATCACATTTTCAGGTCCCAGAACCATTTGTTGTCATAGGGGCAGACCCAGGGTTCAATGCTACCACAACGCACCAAAAAAATCCTAACTACCGGCCCTTTCGACAAAACCTGCGAAGCAGATGAAGTCTCACCCGAGGTAGAGGCAGGGGTGGTTACAGGAATCAAGTGTCTGCAACCTTAGCTGGGACACCGATTTGTGATTATAATACTTAACATAGAACCCTAGCATCAACAGTTCATCAATATTCAACCAATAACTACTGCGGAGATAGAACAGAGCATCGCATCATTCACTCAGATCTGATGTATGTAAGCACTTTATCATAAACACGCAGGTTATATCTAGCAGATCAAGCACTAAGCACTTTCATATGAGTCATATCTAACATTCCTACACATTATTAGCACAAAGAATTAGTAGATTTATCTATCTCTATCAAAGCACTTAGCAAGATAAGTTATAAACACATCAAGACAAGTACAAAGAAAAACAACACAGTGTTTACGTGGTTCACCCTCACCCTGGGGCTACGTCCACCAACTCTTCTTCTTTATTGTCTTCATTTAATCGGTTACAAGCATAGAGCCTCGAAACCCTACTTCGCCAAGGACAAGAGATCTGCGTAGATCGCTAGATCCACCTTCCTTGCGTTACAACACAAAACACTTCACAACATGTTACAATCACTTGCACTTAGCTCCGCAAGTCTCTCACAGTATTCACAAAGCATCTACAAGCCTTACTTGCACTTAGCACAACATCACATGAATTCACTTCTACTTTCTTACATGGCCTAGCCATCTGTTTATACATTACAAAATAGGCCTAAACATGGGTAAACCCATGGGCCGACATCCCATGCCCGTTACATAATCCCAAAAACCCAAAAAGGACCCAAAAATGGGTCGAGATCCGTGATCTCTGCTTCGTCTTGTGCTCCTCCTTCGACAGACTGTCTAAGTCCCAAAATAGGTCAAACTTGACCAGATCCCTCAAGACTTGGTTAAGGGCTAACACCTTTTTGAACCCTTTCAATGTTTGAAATATTTACCTTCTTTTCATTGTTGAAACCTTGATTCTTCCCTAATTTCAAAATTTGGCCCTCCTATTTCTTCTTCGATTTATAGATCAGTCCCAATTTCCAAATTGATCCCTCATTCACCTTGCTTCCTTCTCAATTTATAAGTTGGGGCCAATTTCGAAATCAGGTCCTTTCCTGCCCAGTTTGAATGTGTTCTTATGTTTTATTTCCATATCCTTTCACCTTTTCTTTGAACTTTCTCCTTTCTCCTTTGAAAAATTCTCTTTAGAACATGTTTTCCTAACACACGATTTCTATATTGGGCCTGGGGCCCTTGTTCACTTTTCCCTTGTCATTATTTTTAGATCGGGTCCAATTTCCAAATTAGGCCCTCACCAATCTGTGTGAAATTCTCCTTGCCCTAATTTTTAGATCAGGAGCGATTTCCAAGTCAATCCCTCACCAACTTGTTCAAACTCCTTGCTCCGATCCTCAAAACGAGTCCGATTTCCAAATCAGGTCATTGTTTATATTTCTTCCTTTTCAATTTCTAAGTCAAGTTCGAATGCCAAATTGGCCCCCTTCTTGACTAATTTGAATGTGTTGTTCCCCTATCAAATTAACTCCCTTTCCACTCATTTCGAATGTAATTGGCCCTCTTGAACTTACACCTTATATACAAATCAGTCTTGATTTTTAAATTGGGCCCCCTTTAAAATAGTTCAAAGGTCTGAATCTGAAAAGGTTCGAAATATCCAAAGGTTCAGAGTCTCACAGCTGACAACAATTTCATCTCATTCGAGCCACCTTCCCATAACTGAAAAAGTAGTGCTAGAGGAAAAACAATTGAATGTAGAAAATAACTATTTAAAGTTAGAATTTGCATGCGTGGCACTAATTTTGCAAGGTTAAGAGAGAGTGGTGGCCCCTAAGAAACACATTAATCCCTAAATGAACATAAATTAGCTAGCATATGGTGAGAAAATAGAGGGCTCCCATTTATTTCTCAAAATATGTCTTTCTAACCGAATTTTGGGATCATTTTTCCCCAACGGTATATAAGAAAGAGTTTTTTCTCTCATCTCTG
The DNA here is from genome assembly GCA_010110895.2 of Picea sitchensis. Taxonomy (NCBI): domain Eukaryota; kingdom Viridiplantae; phylum Streptophyta; class Pinopsida; order Pinales; family Pinaceae; genus Picea; species Picea sitchensis. The sequence goes on along the minus strand of SNQJ01S0182126.1, from coordinate 1,883 downwards.
AGAGGATTTTCATTTGGAGAGCTTCATTTTCAGCAGTTGAAGAGGTATAAATAAAGACTTGAGGCCATAGGAAACTAAATATTTGCTTAGTACGTCATGATTTTGTAGCAAAACGTGGCATTCTTCTTCCTTCTACTTCTCCTCTCTTCTATTCTATTACTGTAAGCATTATCTGAGAAAAATGTTTTGTAGAGGGAAGAAATGAGGCCCAAGATAGTGATTTTGTAATCCCAAATCCATAGTGTGTTAAGGCCCTTATAAAAATTCAATGTTAGTTTCTTTGTTATATTGGAAGGTTGGCTAGAACCTTTCATTATAATTGTACCATTTGTCTCCTATATATATACCAAGGAGACCTAGTCTTAGGATCATCATATATTGTTTTGTGAATTGGATATATTGTAAAAAGGAGGTTCCCCCCTCAAAGTGGACTATATACATTGATTTTTTATCATTTTCAAGGCTCTTGGTTCAAAACATTTGGTATTATACCATCGATCCTAGGGTTTTTCTACTTCAAGCGAGCCATTTTGGCATTTTCGCTACAACTTTTTTATGGGACGCTTCAGACAATGAAATTTGGAGGTTACTAAGGAGACATATCATAGTATGTGTGGTAAAAATTTTAGGTTTTGATTCATTATAGTTTTAGAGATATAGCCTATGGAAGATAGGGTTTTTGACTCATCCCGAAATCAATTTTAAATGAGTCATCTTGGAATTTTTGTTGTAACTTTTTTTTTTGGGAAGTTTCAGACAGTGATTTTTTTTGGATATTGAGGAGAAATGTCATAGTACTAGTGGTAAAAATTCTAGTTTCTATTTCACTATACTTTCAAAGATATAGTCCACAGAAGACAAGGTTTGTGACTAATCCTGAAATCAATTATCTTGGCATTTTCGCTGTATTTTTTTTCAATGAAGTTTCAAACTCCAAAATTTTTAGAATCATGAGTTGACATAGTGAAGTACATGTGGAAGATTTTTCAGATTTTGACTCATTATTTTTTTTGATATATTTCTTTTGGAAGTTAGGGTTTTTGCACAAATTATTTTATGGTGATTTTAAGATCTTTTTCCATGGTTAGCAAGATCATTTTTTTAAAAACGTTTTTAGAGACATGTTCTGACATATTTAAATAACACAAGATCTGTGGTTAAGTGGGTAAAACTATAGTTGGGGAAGAATACATGTAGGAAATACACATGGTTTCACATGGTTGGAAACACATTGTTTCACATGGTTGGAAACCCCTTTAACCCCAGTTAGTACTCCTTTGATTAGTACCACATTAGATAGTACTTGTAGAAGAAATTTCACTTCCACATACCTTTGGGTATATAGGAAGTCCCCTAGGTATACCTGAAACCAACGTTACATAAGCTATTTGGTCGTCGTTGTTTCTATAGTACATTGAGAACAACACTTAGGGTGATCACTCTCTAGTACCTAGGTAGTCGGGTAGTATGACTAAGGGAAGAATTGAGCCTCCTTAGTTAGTGCCATGAGATATTGGGCTAAGTACTATTGTTGTACCCCGCACGTATATCAAAGAGCTATATCACCTGACATTCCCTTGTCCTCAGGACCTTATAACTTTTTCCCATGGCTCCAAAGAAAGATCCAAAATTTACTGCACCAATTAAACCTTCAAAAAAATCCTCCATAACTCATGAAGAAAACGAGGAGATACAAAACCAACTATCCAAATTGGATATTTAGATCAATGAATTGAATTATAGGTTAGTGAAAAAGGTTGATTTGATGAATACTCAAACAAAAATAGAAATAAATGTGGATGAAAAGATGGAACAATTTGAACAGAAGATGGATGGAAAGTTGGAACAAATGGAACAAAATATTATAGAAACCTTAAATGGGA
>SNQJ01S0182125.1:1842-19177 GCA_010110895.2 Picea sitchensis | reverse complement strand
CAACCATTTCTTTCCATTCCTTTTCTTTATTTTTACCTTTCCCATTCCAACAATTTTGCATGGTTCATCGTCACCCAAATGAACCTATCCAAAATCACCTTGAACATAATGTAGAAAATGTTTCCTATGGGGTGTGGCATGAAATGAAGCCGCTGAATCTACTACCCAAGACTCATAAATATTATCTACAAAAAGAATCAAAGCATCTTGTAACACATCACATGCTACATTTTCTTCCTGATCTTTCTCCTACTGTCCATCTCTTTGTTTCTTTGGAGCTCTGTAGTCTTTCTTCATATGTTCTTTCTTCCCACAATTCCAACACTCTATCTTTCCCAATTTGGATTTGGATCTTCCCTTCCTAGAATTATCATGGTTCCCTGATCCCTTTCCTCTATCCTTTTGTCTTCCCATTTTCTCCATGTTTAACACATTACCTGATGTCTCACCTATGATTTTTCATTGCATTTCCTTGCTAAGTATAACACCAATACTTTTTGTAATCACATAAGAGACTGTCCCGAATTAGGCAGATAATTTCACATGTTCTATTCCAATAAAGCTTAAATCTTGGTTCCACTAAAAAACATGGCATAGTAACAATCTTGTGCATACAATATAAGGTTACATATGGGATTATAAGAACATATTGATAAGGTCCAATGTGGTTGATTATTACTAATAGAAAAACTAATGCTTACAGATAAGGATCAACCTACTTATGTCACAACAGTCCACCAGTGTATTGTATTTACCCTAATTAACTCTATTATCTCTAAGATGATGAGCACATAGTTGTTGCCTCTCTAGTATAGCTAAGCTTAGGTGAAATATTATCATCATTACTTATGGGTATACTCTTACACTATGATTACCATTGAGATTTAATATGAATAGTAACTCTACTAGTATTAGAGGTGATTGGAATACTAGTATATCACTAGTACAAAGATTTCCATAATCTAATAGGTTACTGATTTGGCATGGGATGAACAGGCTTAGGTTCCAAGTTAAGTGTGTTGATTACTATGATTCACATAGATACAAGCATTATTCAAGTTATGTTACTAGTACTAAGCTGATTGATTGGTTTGATGACCATTGTTTAACCACTCTTTCTATTGGTGACCTGCATAAGTGATTACGATCTTACTTATCCCTAGTTTCATAGCTTAGTATTCTCCATAATTAAGAAGAGATAGATTACGCATTCATAACAGGTCAGATATAACAACAACTAGTATGAGTTTTATATCAGTAATCGGAACAGATCCTTAGTAAATCTTAGTAATATATGACCCTTATAGTGTTTGGTCCTGTAGTTATATACAACTTTTCTTCCACAGTTTTTCTCCAAGATAGTAGCCATTTCCAGCCTTTAATAGCCATTTCCAACCATTACGCGAAGTTTTTCCATGAGGAGGTTGTTGTTCCTCATCGATCAAAGTATGGAAAACAATGCTACTAATGTTGTTAATTGTTCTAGGCCTATGTTAATGTCCAACAAATAAACCCGCGGATGGATTTATCAATAAATTGTTATTTTGGGGATGAAGGCTCAACTAGTTCTAGCCTAAGGTGTAACATGTTTTCACCAATTTTCCTAATTTTAAATGATTATTCTTCAATTAGAGGAAACAATGTAATGCTCCCATTTGCTAAAAGTCAATTTTTAAGTATGGGCATTCATGGGAGAAAGATGGGCCTGGAGAAAATAATTATAAATGTTAAAAATTATAACAGTAAACCTTATGTGATATAAATGATTATAAATATTAAAAATGATTATAAATATTAGAAAAAATATTTAATCTTATTTGATACATACTTCATTATAATTAGTATGGGTTATAACTCATGAAGTAAATATTATAAATATTACAAATAATAACGAGTGAACAAAGAGTGACCAATGTATAAGAGAAACTTAAATCTTATTGAAACAACACAATATGAAAATTTGCTTCTCTATGTACTTGGACAGGGTCGGGGCCTGTCCATGTTTGATAATTTAAATTTCATAAAAAAATTAACAAAAATAAAAACACATGTTTAGACTTACCTCTCTAGACTGGTGAAGCCTATGGAGCCCTCACCAACTGACGCCACAAACAACAGTGCCCGCCACCAACTGCAACGAACACAACCCATAAACCCCAAGCTCCACCAATATAAATGAACACTTGCAGACTCTCAACAGTTTGGAAAATGTTCAAATGACCAAGAGGTAGGGGATATATAACATTTTTTTCTGTCGAATGTTTTTTCATCTAAAAGATTCTATCGGTTGAAACATATTTCGGCTGAAAAAATCCATCCAACATATATTGTACACAATTGTCTAGGGTTCCATCAGGGTGTCATTCGATTTGACGTCTAAACGTTTAGCCGAAAAATGTTTCAGCTATAAAAACCTTTCTTTCGGCTGAAAAAAGACTGCTAGGAATTTTGGAGACCCGATTCTCACAAAAGTGTAACCCACCTTCATGATTTTACCCACAAGTGTGGGTGATAAGTCATGAGGGTGATAAGTAATAAGTAATGCAGGTGATACATTATGCAGGTTAGAAGTCATGTGGGAGTGAAGTCATGTAGGAATGGAAGGTGGGAATGAGTGTATGGTCTCCCACATCTGCATTCAAAAAATAGACAAAGTAGACGACTTAATGATGGTTCAATTTGGGTAACGCAAAAGATAGGGGTGAAAATATAGGGTAGCGTGATTGCGGGTCTGTGGACCTAGAGACATGCGAGTTTGGGACATGTTGTGTTCCCGCATTACTACTACCACAAGGCCTAAAAATGACTAAGTGTAGAAAGAGAACAACCTAGTAGGGAAGTAAGTACTAGGGTTACATGAATCATAGAGTCAAGTGAAAATACAAAACTAGAAATGAAACACTAAGTATATAAAATGGAAAATGGAAAAAAAGGAAATGGAAAATGAAAAATGGAAAAAAAAAAATAGGAAAATTAAAAAGGTAAATGGAAACTAAATGAATACGGTGAATGGAAAATAAAAAATGAAAATGAATTATGAAAATAAACTTGGAAATGAATTATGAAAATGACTAAGTGGCCGCTATTATGAAAATGAACTAAGTGGGTAATGAAAATGACTAAGTGGTCGGTATTATGAAGGGAAGAGGGGAATAATTTTTTCATAGGTTCTTCAAATCTCTTTTTGAAATCTATTTTCCAGGGGGTTGGAAAAAACTATGAGTATCTCAAGCATACGAACTCATCTTTTGATTCCATAAATGCACGACAAATCTTAAACTGAGGGATAAGCCACGATAAGCCATGAGCAAATGAGCATACATACATTATTCATTGTGATTTTTTTTTATGTTATTCCAAAGAGAGGAAAATTAAGTTGATCAATTTTTTTGATCAACAAATGGGTGCTTGTCTTTGCACACTAGAGGACCACCTGAGTTATGTGTAGGTCACAAGTTCAATCTCGAGAGGGCAACACTACAAAGTGCTACAACCGTACTAAGTTGAGTCATTTGGTTGTGGCTTCTTTAAGTTGAAGAAACTATAATGAAAAGCATGCATGGATTTGAAATTTTTTGGTACATGTTGATACTAAATATTATGGAGATTAAAGTCGAGGGTAAATTATTGATAATCCACATAATGCATAGTTTGTGAGAGATAATATTTAATTGCAGGAATACAATATTTAGTATAAAGATAAACTAATGTTAATCTCTGCAAATAATTGTTGGAATGAATGGTTATTTAAAGTTAAAAGTCACTAGTCCCCGAGGTGTAGGACAATCGGTGACAGAGTGTGCTGTTAAGGCACTCTGTGATGCTAAAGTCACCGGTTCAAAACCTGTGGGAACAAAAAATCCAACTATGTTAAGGGTTGGTGTGGCTCAGGCAGGGTGCGATCCAGGGTGCAATCCCCCAGTGATTTTGACGGCTTAGATTCCCCTGAGTTGTGGTTTATTAGCCATAGGGTAGTCCGAGTCACGGTTTCTTAGCCACAGGTTAGTCCCACATGTCATGGACAAACTAACAACAAAAAAAAAAAGTTAAAAGTCACCAAGAATTTATATTTTCTTTCATGAATAGAAATTTGAGAGTAAATATGCTTTCTTTAAAAAACTAATTATTACAACATTTTTAATGTAGCAACTCAAGTGAATCATGAACATATACTCAAGATATAATTATAATCATATTAATTTATTATTATAGTATTATGTAGAAGGATTAGATTAAACATTATGATTTAAACTAGTCACATAGTTGGAATGATTTATATTCTATATTATTATAGTCATATCCATTTATAATACAATTATATTAATTTATATGGTCTACTTAATATTCTAATTAAATTAATATATAGTATATCAATTTATTATTGGTATTAATTAATTTATACAGACAATATATTATTATAATCATATTAATTTTAATTTATATACTCAATATATAATTATAATTATATTAATTTATTATTATAGTGTTATATAGAAGGATCAAGTCAATATATCTTTTTTAGTTTTTTTATGAGTTACTAGTAAAATTGTAGGGTTGGACTTTTGATTTAAAGTAGCAACAATGATATAACAAATAGTTGTATTAATTTGAGTAATGGTATAACAAATAATAGCATTAATGCCAACAATGATATAATGCAAAGTTTATTGTTTTAAGTGGTGATACAATGAAAAATTATGTAAAATAATCATATAGTTGCAATGATTTCAACAATGATATAACTAATAGTTGAATTGATTTCAACAATGATATAAATAAATATGAAATAATATATTTATTTTTGTGATAATACAATGAAAAATTATTTAAAGAAATCAAGTACTTGCATTGGTTTTAGTGATGACCTAATACAAAATATATAACTATAATCATATCAATTTATTATTATAGTATTATCTAGAAGGATCAAATAGATATATCTTTTTTAGTTATATCTAGATTTCAAGAATGATATAACAAATACTTGTTTTAATTTCAACAATGATATAACTAATACTTACATTTGGTTTAATGATGACCCAATGCAAAACAACAAAGTACATTGATTTTAGTAATGATATAGTGAAAATTGATGTTAGTGATGATGTAGTGAAAATTCATTTAGAGCAATAAAGTAGTTGCATTGATTTCAACAATAACCTAATACAAAAAAATAAGGTACATTAATATTAAATTTAATGATGATATAATGAAATACAATGAAAAGTAAAATTATACAATGAAAAATTCATTAATTTTACTGATCATAGGACGAAAAATCATTTAAAGCAATCAAGTACTTGAAATGATTTCAATAATGAAAAATATTATGGTACATTGATTTTAATTATAGTAAAATGAAAAACGATTTACTCTTTCTCCATAATACTTTCTTCATAATGAAAACTAAAGAAGATAGATTGCTATTACTCTTTTTCCATAATACTTTTTGCACTTTCAACCAATATAGGAAAGTGACTAAATTTCAAATCATCTAGTTAATCTTAGATATATACATATACATAGTATTGATTATCTACAAATTTTGTGTGCTACTGAAGCCATCTTAGATTTATCTTAACTTTTGATTTATCAAGAGATCAAATCTGTAGAGATGCAAAACTTTAACATTTCCTCAAATTTTACACTCTAAAAATAGTTTGCACCTTCATATATTTGATCCAAAATTAAGATGAATCTTAACTAATGTAGAAAAACCTATAATCCTAATAAATATTTATTTTTAATTTTTTATTATTATTTATATGTTATAAATATATAATATATATTTATAATTGAAATATAAATTTAATTGAAATGGCATACACTATTAATAAAAAAAATATGTTATATTACAAATAAAATAATCCTAATTTATGGATCACAAATTAAATTTGAATGAAATCACAAATTAAATTCGAACGAAATATTATATATACACTTCTTTTAAATTAAATAATCAAAATTATTAATTAAATAATCAAAATTATTGAATAAATTTTTTATGTATTTTACCAATTAAAGAATCATATGTATGAAAGAAAATAAATTGTATTTGATATTTAACTAAATTATTTGCAGTATTACTGTTATTATATTCATAGTCTACTAATAATGTGATATAAAACTACTATTTTAAAAGAAAATATTTAACTCTTTTATCTTTTATTTATTTTTATCTATTTTAATTATATATTCAGTAATTTTAACTATAATTTTATTGATTTTAATTATATAAAATTTAAAATAAAACAGAAAAATTATCTTAAAGAATTATTAAATTAAACTAAACCTTAATCATTAATAACTAACCGGAATACCAAAAATATTAGCCGATCATCAAATACCAAAAACACACCATAGAACAACATAGCATTTACACCAATAAAACAACATAGCATTTACATTCTTGAACATCAAATACCAAAAACACACCATAGAACAACATAGCATTTACACCAATAAAACAACATAGCATTTACATTCTTGAACAGACCATAGAATGTCTAAAAACTGTAACAAAGTATGTTATTTCAAAGAGCGGAAAATTAAGCTGATAACTTTTTTTTTGATCAATAGAGGGTGCTTGTCTTTGCACACTGGAGGACCACCTTAGTTAAGTGTAGGTCACAAGTTCAATATCCAGAGGGCAACCCTACTAAGTTCAATCTTACTAAGTTGAGTTATTTAGTTGTGGCTTTTTTAAGTTGAAGAAACTAGAATGAAAAGTATGTATAGATTTGAACATTATTTAGTAGATGTTAGTATTAAAGTATTACTGAGATTAAAGTCAAGGGTAAATTATTGATAATCCACATAATGCATAGTTTGTGAGAGATAATATTTAATTGAAAGAATAAAATATTTAGTATAAATATAAACTAATGTTAATCTCTGCAAATAATTGTTGCAATGAATGGTTATTTAAAGTTAAAAGTCACCAAGAATTTATATTTACATTTATGAATGGAAATTTGAGAGTAAATATTATTTCTTTAAAAAACTAATTAGTACAACATTTTTAACATAGCAACTCAACTCAAGTGAATCATGAATATTCATTTATACAGTAAACAGATAATCATATAACATATTAATTTATATACTCAACATATAATTATAATCATATTAATTTATTATTATAGTATTATGTAGAAAGATTAGATTAAACATTATGTTTTAAATTAGTCACATAGTTATAATGGTTTATATTCTATATTATTATACTTATATTGATTTATAATACAATTATATTAATTTATATGGTCTATTTATTATTATAATTAAATTAATATTTAGTATATCAATTTTTTTAATTTTTTTAAGTAAAAAAGATAGTACCTGCTATATTAAGTTACCAAAGAAACATTGACAAAATACACAGAGATATGGTAGTCCTGAGCCACCAAAAATGATGTCGTTTTACCGGAAACCAGCATAGTTTGGAGTGAGATGAGTCTAGGAGGGTAAGCTAAAAACTGTTTTGCCCTCTGTCCTACCCGAAGGAAACCAGGACAGATGGCCATAGTTCAAGTTTACATGTAGCAACAGCATGATTAAACATAAAACAAACTAGCATAGAAGAACTTAGATACCCGGTGACCTGTCGCCCTTGCCTTTCTGCCACGTGGATCTGGTTGGGATGGCGAACGGCTGCACACACAATGGACATTTCCTTTTTGCTGGAGCATTGGAGTATGTGTCAAGGAGCAAGTCCAGACGTTGTCCCATGAGGAGGGCTCTATGCTCCTGGTCTGCCATGTGGCCTCGGAGTTCGAACACCAGAGCCAGATGCTCTACACGGAGGAGTGGACCATGCAAGTCATGATTACCTGCTTCGTTGAAGGTTTCGTTCCTCTCTTCCACGTTCATCCCTGCTTTGGCCTCGATCACATTCAGTCCTGCTCCAGCCACATCCACCTTCATCCCTGCTCTGGTCTCGTCCACATTCCTTTCTGCGCATGCATTGTCCCGAGCCTCGTCCTCGTTCGTTGCCTTCTCAGCATGGATGGTGGGGCTGTAGTCACCCGTCCACGGTATCTCTTCAACAATACAAACAGGGAATTCATCTATCGGCTCACCTTTCAGACCGCTACCAACCTGTATATCCGGCACCATGGCTTGGGGTTCTAGGGTGGTCGCTAAGTCCTCCAGGTACGACGTTTCGTCAACATAGCAGGTTGGAAACTCGTTCGCAGCGCCACCCTCCAGACTGCTTCCGGGCTCAATTGCCATGGTATGAATGCTACGTTCTGTCCCAGGCTCAATGATAATGGCGTGTAGTGCCAATTGGTCAGTGCGTGCCCTCTGCCGGAGAATGGAAGTCACCATCGACAGAGCGCGCTCTAGGTTCTTCCTCCTTTGCCTCTGCTCTTTGTGGGTGTACCAGGTCGAGCCTCTGCGAGGCCTGCCTCGCTTCCTTGTCATTGTTGACGAGGGGTGGATAAAATACAGAGAGAATGCACCAAAACGAGAGTGAGCCAAGATGAGAGGGAACGAGAGCTACACTAGAGCTCCCAACTGGCGGGGAGGTCCAAAACAAGAGTGAACCAGCTCTGTCCAGGCTCTTGAATTTTCGAATTACCAAATGACAGCTTCGCCTGGCTTCCCAATAACCCTGTCATATTGAATGCTATCTGAGCGAGAGATTTCACGCGAGGGAGGAGTCCCTCCTCTGTATAGCGGCTATAATAGTCGGCTACCATCGTAAATGCAGAGAGGATGGGTGGCAGCCAAAAACATTTAAGTTGTGGCTTGATGCTGAGCCATGTGGCGAGGAGTCGTTGCGTGTCACCCCATCCGGGGCTGAGGAGTCTCTGTTTGCAAGGTCTCTGCATCGCCTTGAGAGATTTGTATCATCAAAGAGATGGGCTTGCCAATATATGAGTTCGGAATTAGTGTCAACTCCAGTATTTTCCAGGTGATCCGCAACTTTGTTTGCTTCTCGTTTCACATGAGAAGGGATTAAAGTGAGATTGGGGTGGATGAGATCTCCAAAATCCTCCAGAAGTCCTAAGAGTCTCCAGCTGGGGGAGATCCGCCTAGGGAGTTCGCCATGTAGGATTTTGGAGATGAGTTGGATGATAATTTGGGAATCTCCCTCAATGATGACCTGATGGTAATGGTTTTGAACGACATCTTGGAGGCCTCTGACAAGGCTTATGAGCTCTGCCACATTGTTTGTATTCTCACCCAAAAAGCTAGCCATCAGGTGAATGATCTCACCAGTGTGGTTCTGAAGGACTATGCCGAAACCTGCTAGTCCAGGGTTACCCCTGGAGGACCCATCGAAGTTTAGCTTAATGAAGCCTGATGGGGGTGGGGTCCATATCGTGGGGCTGTTAGCTCGTCTACCTTTAGTCTTCACCTAAGTTTGCAGCCGAATTTGCATGTCCCAGCCTCTGAGAATGTTGTCCTCCTCGGGAACGCATTGCAGGTCTTCGTGGTGCCAAGATTTACTATGGACTGTTTCTCGAATTAGATTCTTAACCCTCTCCCACATAATGGTGGAAGGGGAGGCTTTTGAGTGGAAGATTCTCTTATTTCTCTCTTTCCAAATTGCCCATAATGTGAAGCCCGGGAGCAGCTGCCAGATGCATTAGAGAATTGGATTATGGAAGGAGATTGTCTCCCAATTAGCGAGGGTATCCCTGATGCTGCCTCGATTTCGGTTGGAGCATTTCATGGCTTGGGCCCCCCAATCCCAGATCTGTTGACTATAAAGGCAATTGTTGAAGAGATGTTCCATGGTTTCCTCTCTTTGCTAACAAAGGGTGCATCTGGAGGGGCCTATAAATCCTTTTTTTAAAAGATTATCCCATGTGAGGATGCGGTTTTGAGCTGTGAGCCAAAGAAAATGGATACCTTGGGCCAGAGAAAGCATTTGCCAGACTTTTCTCCAGATTGTTTCGGGGATTTGGTTATGGTAGTTTCCCTGTAGGTAGTATGCTTCGCTGACCGAGAAGATACCTGTTATAGAGTGGCCCCATCGATGTATGTTCGGTCCCTCTTTGATTAGAATTTTCCAATGCAGTGCGCAATCCTGCCAAGGTAGAAGGTCGATATCATCCGTGATCTGTAATTATGTTTTCCTTGTTTTCCACTGTCTCCAAGGTTGGCTTCTGTGAGTTGGAATCCAAAAGTATTTAACTGTTCTGAAGATATTCGGATGTAATCTTTGTTTAAGAGGATTAAATCTTTCCAAGTCCCTAAGAGGGGGTAGCTGTTGCCATGAATCCTGCCAGAAGAGTGCGCTTTCTCCATTTCTTACTTCCCAGAAAGCATGCTTCTGGATCAGGGGGTGATTTTTCCAGGCAGTGTTCCATATATTGGATCCCTGTATATGTTCATTGAATCTAATTAATTGGTCAGGCTATGTGCTCGAGGCATACTTTTGTTTCCAAATTTGTGCCCAGAGTTCTTCCGGATGCTGCAGCCACCTCCACCACATTTTGGCTCCCATGACCTAGTTAAGCTTTCTCGGATCCCATATTCCCAGCCCTCCGAACTTTTTGGGTTTGCAAAGTTTGTCCCATCCAACTAAAGCCCACTTTTTATTGTTTTGGTGTCCCTACCATAGGAAATTCCATTGGAGGCTCCTGATAGCCCTAATAATTGAAATGGGCACTGCCAGAGCAGTAAAGAGGTAGGTGGGTAGAGCTTGTAGGACTGACTTGAGAAGGACCAGTCTGGTAGCAATATTCAAAGGTCTAAAGGTCCAGTTATTTAGCCTGTTGGCTATAGACAGGAGCAGGCTGTCCCATGAAATGGATCGCGCTGGCTCTCTAGTTAGGGGTATGCCTAGGTAGATGGAAGGGAGGGAACTTTTAGAGATGCCTAGAAGTCTTGAAAGATGATTCTGAACCGAGGCTGGCGTGTTGAAAAAGTAGAGTTTGGATTTGTCCAGGTTTAGAAGCATGCCCAAGGCTTCCGTGAAGTAAGAGAGAATTGAGTTGAGCTTGGTGGCCTCTTTGACCGTGGGGGTGTTCATGAGTAGGGTGTCGTCGACAAATTGGCTATGCGAGGGCGCCAGATGGAGGTTATGAAGGGGTATCCCTTTGAGGGATCCCTCAAGAACCATTTCTTTGAGGTAGTGACCTAAACCTTCTACCATAAGCACAAAGAGGAAGGGGGAGAGAGGATCACCTTGTTTGATTCCCCTGGTGGAATGGAAGGGCTGGGAGGGTATCCCATTGACTAGAATGGAAAAGAAAGTAGAGGAGGTGAGCTTGAGAACCTAGCTGACCCAGATTTTATCGAAGCCAAAGGACTCCAGCACTGATCACAAGTATTGCCATCTTAATCTATCGAAAGCTTTTGAGAGATCGAGTTTAATAAGAATACCTGGTGTTTTGTTCACTTTCAAGGAGTGGACACCTCATTGGCCAGAATGACACTGTCCATGATTTGTCGTCCTTCTACATAACCATCTTTCTCTTTGGAAATAATGAAAGGTAGGAGCGGCTTGAGGCGAGTAGCAATAACCTTTGTGATTATTTTATATATGACATTGCAGAGGGAGATTGGTCTGAACTGCTTTGGGTGTGTGGCTCACTCCTCCTTAGGGATTAGAGTGATGAACATTGCATTGAGTGCAGAGAGAACTTGTCCAGAGGTTCTTGATTCTTCTACCGCCAGCCAGACGTCTTCCTTGATCATGTCCCAGCAGTGATGGAAAAAATTCGTGGTGAAGCCATCCAGACCTGTTGCTCTTCCTGGGGGCATTTCCTTTACTGCCGTATCCACTTCGGTCTGAGTGATTGGCCTTATCAGTGCTCCGTTCTGCTCAAGGGTAATCAGTAGGGGTATGTGCTTGGTTATTTTCTGGATTGCTTCTTCTCTATTCATATTGGTCTCTGTGAGGAGATATTTATAATAGGAGTTGAGTTCCCCCGCGATTTGGTCATGATCTCTTATAGAGATGCCTTGAGCGTCCTCCAATTGGGTGATGCAATTGATGTATCTTCGGTGTGTCATCGCTCTATGGAAGAATTTTGTGTTCCACTCCCCTTCTTTAGGCCATTGAACCCTGGATTTTTGCCTCCAAAGGATTTCTTCTTGTTCTCTGCAAACCTCCATTTCTTCTTGTAGTTGCTCCTCTTCCTTCACTAGGTCTGGAGTTCTTCTTCTTGAGATGAAGGTTCGTTGAAGTTCTTCAAGTTGGCCCTCGATCTCTTTCTGCCTTTGGAATATGTTTCCAAAAGTGGATTTGTTCCAGCTCTTGAATTGTTGCTTGAAGTTCTTGAGGCGCTGCTGAAATTTATACATATGAGTGCCATGATCTATTTCCACCTGGGCCCACCAGGTGTGAGCCAGCTGGTGGAAGTTTGGGTGGGTGAGACAGAACTTTTCAAAGAGGAAGGGTTTGGGTCTGGGGCTGATACCCGAGTCCAGACAGAAGGCAATAGGCCAGTGGTCCGACCTTGATTTTGGCATTATGTTTGCTTCCATTGCCTGGTCACTTTCAAGAAGGGCTTCAGTCATGAGAAAGCAATCTAATCTGCAGGCTACATGCTGGTGTCCTGTTCTTCTATTGGACCAGATAAAGATTCCATTTTGGGTTTTCATGTCAACCATGTTTAATTGCTTTACTAGGGTTTTGAACTTACCACTGTCCTGCTCCAGCCGTTTTGTTCCTCCAATTTTCTTTTCCAGCGTCAGGATCATATTGAAGTCACCGCCAACGATCCAGTGTGGCGTATGTAAAAGATTTTTGACATGCTGAAGGGTTTGCATGAAGCTCTCCTTTTCTTAGGCTGTCTGCAGACCATAGATATTCGTGATGGCTCCTTCCTTGGTGGATCCTGTGACTGTGAAGTGATCCGTTAGAGTACCAGTCATGGAGAAGGGATGATGCAGAGAAACTGTGTGTGGATTCCAGAGAATGGCTAGTCCTCCGGAGGCTCCCCCTGAATCTTGGTAAAAGAAATCACAGCCTCTCCAGCTGCGTCGGAAGATGTTTTCAGCTTCCTGGCCTACACATTTAGTTTCTTGCAGAAGAAGGATATCTGGGTTCTCATCTTTAATACATTCTCGGAGGATCCTCTGCTTGGATCTACAGTTGAGCCCTCTGATATTCCAAGTTATTGTCTTCATCATGAGGAAGGTGGAGGGGGGTGGAGGTATCCCTCTGATAACCTCTGAATCTGGCCTAAGTTGATCATCAGGTGCCCTACCTCTTTAATAAGTTGATGGGTTGGTTTGCATCCCCTTCTCTTGTTTTCCTTGGTTAATCTCTTGGGTTCTGATCCTGGATCTACCGTAATACCCAGCCTAGTTGTAGATCCCACTGTGGAGTTGGTGAACACTTTATGAACTTTACGGAGCTGATCTACCAAGATATGTTGCAGGTCTTTTTACTTGAGGGCTTCCTCCAGCTTTTCCAGGTCTATATCTGCCAGATCTGTTTCATCCATGAGCATGGTGGTGTCTCTGTCTGTGCCTGTTTGTGTTGCATGGGTTGTTTCTTTTGATTGGGTTGTATTTGGCACTTCGGTACTTTTTCCCTTCGCTTGCATTGTTGCTTGATGGGGCTTCTGTATTTCCTCCTCTTTTGGCAGTTGATTCAAAACGTCATAGGAGTTTTTAGTGGGGATCTTTGGGATCGTGCTCTGGTTCTGTTTCCTTGATGGGTTCTTTCGTCTTCCTGTGACATTGGCGAAGCCATCCTTTTGCTTTCTTTCGTTGATCTTGGTGGTTGTAGCATTTAGAGGGCAGTCTCTGAATAGATGGTTGTTCTCGTGGCACTTCCTACACTGAAAGGGTATGTGTTCATAATCAATGGTCAAGTTCCAATCGTCGTCCTGGTATTCAAGCGTGATAGATCCTGGCAAGGCCTTTGATATGTCCATATAGATGTAGATACGGGCATATGAGGTGTACTTCCTCATCTTTGTAGCTTACGAAGCTTTGACGTATCGTCCCACGGTGTTTCCTATGCCCATGAGTATTTCTTCCAGCTAGAATTCCTGGGGCAATGAATACAGACGGATCCAGATTGGTGCTCTTGTAAAGTCCTCCTTCTCCGAGCTGAATCTGTCTATCCAAAATCTCAAAAACAGTCCCGTTGAATTATAGAAGTATGGTCCATTGTCAAATATTTTGTCCTTGTCTTCGAGGTTGTACAGGATTATTGTGAAAAAGCCCTTGGAGCTAAGATGGGCTTCATAATCACCTTTGGGGTTCCAGCAGTCCTTGATCTAGCATGTGAGATCTCGTTCATTCGGCCAAAGGCCCAAGAATTTTCCGATCAATGCATGATCCATCATAAACTGAGTGTGCTCCCCTACCCGAGTTGATTTGATGTGATAGTGTGGAGGTTTGTCCATTTGTGGTATACACTTACCTAGTTTCCATCCTTTGGAAGCTTGTGGATGAGACGTGTTGGGTTCTAGCTCCATTTATTTTATGAGTCCTTGTTCTTGGGTGAAGCGCTGATCTCGCAGGTGCGTCGGTGGCTCAAAGGCAGGGTGCTTAGCATGGATTCCGTTTCTGTCATTGGTGGTGATGTCGTTGTATGAGGGGGGTTCCCCCCCCTCTCCCGAGATCATTCTGGGTGTGCAGGAATCTCGTGAGGTGTTCGCCTTCAGAGTTTGGATTTTAGCGGCAGAGCTCTGGTGTCAGGGCATGCATCAAAAGCTTCACGGTTGCAGAGCACTAGGGTTGCATAGTGCTAGGGTTGCAGAGCATTAGGGTTTCAGTATATCAACTTATTATTGGTATTACATATTGATATTAATGTATACAAACAATATATTATTATAATCATATTAATTTTAATTTATATAGTCAATATATAATTATAATCATATTAATTTGTTATTATAGTATTATATAGAAGGATCAAGTCAATATATCTTCTTTATTTTTTTATGATCTACTTGTAAAATTGTAGGGTTGGTCTTATGATTTAAGGTAGTCATGTAATTCCAATGATTTTAACAATGATATAACAAATAGTTGCATTAAATTGAGTAATGGTATAACAAATAGTAGTATTGATGCCAACAATGATATAATGCAAAGTTTATTGATTTAAGTGGTGATACAATAAAAAATGATGTAAAGTAATTACATAGTTGCAATGATTTCAACAATGATATAACTAATACTTGAATTGATTTAGGTAATCATATAAATAAATATGAAATGATATATTTATTTTTTTGATAATACAATGAAAAATTATTTAAAGAAATCAAGTACTTGCATTGGTTTCAGTGATGACCTAATGCAAAATATATAACTATAATCATATTAATTTATTATTATATTATTATATTATTATCTAGAAGGATCAAATAGATATATTTTTTTTAGTTATATCTTAGATTTCAACAATGATATAACAAATACTTGTTTTAATTTCAACAATGATATAACAAATAGTTGCATTGATTTCAACAATGATATAATGCAAAATGAAAAGTGTATTAATTTAAGTGATGATACAATGGAAAATGATGTAAAGTAGTCACATAGTTGCAATGATTTCAACAATGATATAACTAATAGTTTCATTTGGTTTTAGTGATGACCTAATGCGAAAACATAAAGTACATTGATTTTAGTAATGATATAGTGAAAATTGATGTTAGTGACAATGTAGTATTTAGAACAATAAAGTAGTGCATTGATTTCAATAATGAAGTACTTGAAATGATTTCAATAATGAAAAATATTATGGTACATTGATTTTAATTATAGTAAAATGAAAAATGATTTAGTGTGGTATAAATATAAAAACCAGTTTCCTGTAATAAAAAATAGCTTACTTTGAAACGTGCTTAGGGATTAACAATCCATGGGAAGCAAGAGAGACATGGTATGTCATTTAGTGCAATAAAAACTAAAGAAGATAGATTGGTATTACTCTTTCTTCATAATAAATTTCTACACTTTCAACCAACATAGGAAAGTGTCTAAATTTCAAATCAGGGTTAATCTTAAATATATACATATACACAATGTTGATTATCTACAAATTTTGGATAGGGATCAAATCTTTAGGGATGAAAAACTTTAGCATTTCCTACGTTTTGCACTCTAAACATAGTTTACACCTCCATATATTTGATCCAAAATTAAAATGGATCTTGGCTAGTGTAGAAAAGCCTATATCCTAATAAACATTTATTTTTTATTTTTTATTATTATTTATGTGTTATAAATATATAATATGTATTTATAATTGAAATATAAATTTAATTGAAATGACATACACTATTGAAAAAATAAAATATGTTATATTACAAATAAAATAATCCTAATTTATGAATCACAAATTAAATTAAAATGAAATATGATATATACACTTTTTTTAATTAAATAATAAAAACTCTATGTATTTTTCCAATTAAAGAATTGTATGTATTAAAGAGAATAAATTATATTTGATATTTAATTAGATTAAAACAAAATAATCCTAATTTATGAATCACAAATTAAATTAAAATGAAATATGATATATACACTTTTTTTTAATTAAATAATAAAAACTCTATGTATTTTTCCAATTAAAGAGTTGTATGTATTAAAGAGAATAAATTATATTTGATATTTAATTAGATTATTTGCATTATTAATATTATTATATTCATAGTATACTAATAATGTGATATAAAACTATGTAAATTAAAACACAGAGATAAATGAGTTTAACATGAAAGGAAAGAGATTTTAATATGATTACGCATATATGCCAAAACCTTAGTGCTCTGAATCGACTACTCTATAAATCAAGTTGTATGAATGAAATGCATCGCCATGCAATCTACCGCCTACTACGGCCTGGGACAAACAACACCCGAGTTTCATTTGTCAGAATGAATCCGGAAGAGGGGGGGCAACCCCCCTTTACAACAAAGTTACGACCAATGATAGAATGGGAACAAAAGCAAAACAACCATCATTCGAACCGTCGTTGCAGCTGCACGACCAAATCCTTGCCAGAGAACAAGGACTCGGGAAGGAAATGGATGTGGAAGTAGGAATATCCCATCCAAAATAACCTCATGGGTGGGAGCCCAGAAAATGCATCCCGCAATTGGATGTAATGTCCCTTTCCAAATAGGAGCTCCAGAGAGGAGGCTTAATGGTCTAAACTTCCCCGTTAGACTATAGCCAGGGCCAAAGAGGGGTAAACAGGGTTACTAGAGGTCACTCCAGTCATAGGTGTTATATTCAGAAAGTGACATTGAGCTAAAAAAGGTTAAAAGTGCTTTTAAGTCATTATGAGCTAAAAATAGAAGTCAACAGTGAATTAGGGTTTCAGTGGTGATTTAGGGTTTTGGAAGTCAACAGTGAATTAGGGTTTCAGCATGATTTAGGGTTTTGA
>SNQJ01S0182124.1:0-19177 GCA_010110895.2 Picea sitchensis | reverse complement strand
ATTTTCAATTAAACAAAAATATATTTACAATATTTACATGTCATTTCATGGAAATCATCAATCATGATTAATTACATATATAATCAAGGGTTTATAAATTGGGTGTTACATTCCCCTCCCCCTTCAAAAGTAACATCGTCCTTGGTGTTCTTCTCAATAACACCTGCCATGCCTTATCTTTTGGCTACTTCAATAGCATCTTCCTTTTCTTGTTCTAGTCCTCACTCAGACTCTGGCACTTCAAAACATTCATACAACAAATATCAAACAACATGCATATTAATTCATAATTTCATGCATAAATATTTCATTGTTGTCCATAATTCAAGAGAAAATATACATTCTCATCACAATACTTATCTATTTAATTCATGTATATTAATCCATATGGATATCATATTTACTCAGCTCATTATTTTCTCTTGACATACCCACTGTGCTCATGATCCCATCTAGCATGTAATATGAATTATCCAAGTCTCCTCTTCCTTGCAGTCACTCACCCTTCAGGATCACACATCCCCTTATCTGCTACACAATCCCTCGAGTGATCCATAATTTTCCAATGCTTCCTCACACATGAAGAGCTCACATACTTATAGAGTCTTACAACCAATGCATCCCTCTTGCTTTCTCCAACATAGCATAGCTCATCACAATAGAAATCATGGCATATCAAAGGGTTGTCATGTCACAATAGTAGACTTTTGTTTCCATGCTTTCCATCTTGACAACCATCATATGTCCCTCCTAGACAGATCTTTCATCTCACCTGTATCACATGCATACAATAATTGTGAGATATTATCATCAATTTAATTAAACTTTTTCAAATATGTTACCCATAGATTTCAAATTTCACATTTCCATTTTCAGATTTGTTCCATACAGGAACCAGATTCACAAGTATGATACTTCCTTCTCATATCAGTTTGGCTCAATAGGCATTGGTCTTCCTTAAGGGCCTACAATACAGCCATATCCAAGACCTTTCTTCCTACAATTCCATATTTGCATAGCCAAACAATTTTTTAGCTCTCATGCATATTATATATCCATTGCACACTTGTAGTGGCTCACAAATAGTTTCAGAATTGTGCATACTAAAAATTACATCACATTTATCTATTCAATTATATAAAACAAAAGGAATTATCATTCCTTACACATACATTATTTCAATATACCAAGCCTTTCAAAATGCAATCAATCATTAAATGAATTTAATCAATGTTCCAATGCCCATGGCCACATTTATACACAATGCACCCTTGCATTGTTTTCATCTTACCACATTTCATATCAGAGACTTTTCCATGGTGTGTTGGGACTCAAACAACCTCTCACTACATGTCTTATCTATCCACATTCATTGTTATAGCAGGACTGCGCTTCCTTCCTTGAGCTGATCATAACCTCAAATCAACACACAAGAAACTGAAAGTTTCACATGAATGCATTCAAGCATTCTTTCTTCACTAACAACCAGGGTGCCAACACTCATGTTCACTCAACTCCTCTCTTATCCATTGTCACAACTCTATAGAACAATGGAAGGTCCTCCTTTCATAATGGATAGTCCATTACCTTCCCTTTCATGCAAACATGTATCTCCTCATGGAATTCAATCGGTGTGTTGCTTATGAGCACTTTTGTTCCCAATCATTCACAATTGGTCAATGTATTCATGACACATATGTTCATGAATTTTTGCAAGGATTTTAGTCATATTCGAATACCAAAGATTCTTTCATTTGTCCTTTAGGTTCTTTTCTTTAATCATACCTTGATTGGGTATCAATGGCATACAACAACCACTCAAAACTACATGCATATCATCAAAATAATAAAACATTTCAGAAGGTATTATTACCCAATCCCTTTTAATCTCATGCCACATGGACATGAAAACTTTTATACATGTCCTTGATGCCAACAACCTTTCTGATATTACCTCATCAGTGGTGCATCATGGGAACTCCAAAGGTTCCTTCATCAATCTTTCAACAACATCCCTCTTGTATTTATCCTCTGTCTAAGGGTTTCCACCATTGGAAACTATACTTCCTCAACAACTCCAATATTTTCCTACACATAACATGCATAATCATAGTCACAATTATATCAGTTGTCACGTAAAATCAAAATGCATGTATCATATAATTTAAATCAATGAAACATTCTCAGATATGTCCTAGCATATCTATAAGAACTCCATTACATTATCCTCAATTTTTTCATGAGTGCAACCACAATCAAATTTTTTGTTGTCTCTATAGTAGTACAACTATCAAAATTCTCATGTTGGAAACATCCATACATAACCAACATATCGGTTTTCTCATTCTAGAGTAATACAACATACATCAGGGAAAGGATTTAAAGGATTTGCCTTTTCTCCATCTCCTTTAGACAATAAAAATTTTTCAATTCTACTGAACTATTTACAAGGATTTATTGGCTTTGCATATCATGGATTTTAACCAAGGTCATTCTTTCAAACACATTCATTTGTTTGTTTTCCCTTGTTTTCACAACTGTTTTTTTTTTTTTCTAAGTTTACAACTCTATTAAGAAATCATAGTTTTAAAGTGAGAAAAGTGTTCCTCATTTTCTCATTTATTTCTTATGCAATTCATCCCCTTTGGGATCTTCCTTCTCCGTTCCTTGAGAAATCTCATTCAAGTTCATCTTGACCTTTCCTAGATAGATCAACACTAGAGAAACAAGATTTTGGTTTACAAATTAATCATGAACTAGTGCATTTTGAAAATTTCCCAAACATAAATGATATTGATCAACATTCATTCATTTACATGTCCCTTATGCATGCATTTTATTTTAAAATGTAATCCAGGGTTCTTTTATAAATAGGCTTGCAGCCCACTGCCTAATTCTCATCATTCATTAAGATTATGGATTTGTTCTCCTGACAGAGTTCCCACATATTTCCTCCACAAAGAAATTCTTCAATCATGAAACTCTATTGTTGCATATCCATCACTATCTGAAATGAACTCAACTTTGAGTCAGCCTTAGTTTCATCATTCCAAGGATTTACCCAATATTCCATAAGGAATATAAACATGCATTATTATTATGCATTCCACTTTACACATTCACACATGCACATTATTCTTTTAGTTTGTATTCAAACTGTGCTTTCATGCACTTAACCATGATCATCAACGTACTGTGTGTCTACCATAGGTACACCTTATAGTCCACAATCATTCTCATGCAAAATTTAAAGGCATAATCATATTTCCTTATATCATAACAACATAACACTCTTGTTCATTTTCCTTTCATCATTTCATCTTATCTCTTTGCGAGGAATGTAATACTTCCTTAAGCTATTATTTAAACAAGACACTCAGACCCTCCAACATAGGGTCAATCATGCATTCATGGCATTATTCGGTCCAAGAAAGAACACTCCTTTCCTTACTTCCCTCTTACTTAGGAATTCATATCATGCCTTCAAGCATATAAGTATATATATATATGTATTATGCATGTGCATCACTTGTACTTTTTTATATTATTCATTCATATTTATCTGATATTAATATCATCCTTCTTTGAAGATAACTTACAACCATCCACATGACCAGTCTTCACAGGAATAATCATACTTATTTTGCCTTCTCTCAGGGAATCAACCAAAAATAATTCACTCTTTCCCAACTTCTATAAAATAATTTACAATTAATTACAACATTACCTAGGGAAATAAATTCCCAAATCCAACTTCCTTTCATGCTTCAAGCCATTCTTGGTTAACATACCTTTATTATGGAAATCCTTTCTTGGATTCCCTTTAACTGCTGCTTGGGCATACTAAGACATACATATATGGTTACCATCCACCTCTATATGTCAATTTGACCCATTATCCTTTTATTTAAACACAACTCATAGTTACCAGGGCTCCAACAACCCATACTTACAGACAACATTACAACCACCAGTTCATGCATTCCTTGAACTTAAGCAACCCTTAACATGATTCTACCATTCTATCTTTAGATTCAACCATTAATGATTATCGACATATTCTCACTCTTGTAGGAGTATTTATTATTCCATAAAAAAACAACAAGTTCTTATATTGCAAGAATCCGAAAACAAGATTTCAATTTGCAGTTCTTCTTCTCAAGGAACTTACACATGTAATAAACAAGATTGTAATGAAAATAAACTATTTCTAATAGGCTCATATTGGCCTTGTTATACCATTCTTATGATTGATCTCTAGCCCATCCAAGCCTAGTGTTTGAACTCTGCTATGGTACCACTTTGTAACACACCCAAACCCCTAATCCTTACTTAGGTTGATGGGGTGTCAAAATTTCCTCTTTTTTTTCCACTTAGTGAATTTATCTCAATGAACCCCATAGATGGATTATGCTCATTAAGAGATTTCCAATGACTGTAACCATGCTCAATTCCAAGCTATGGATCAAAATTTATAGCCTCCCAAAGTTCTCAGGCCTTCATTTATCAAATCCACTACAATTGCCACATGGCATTCATGAGGCTCCTATCACTCGTTTCATCTGACATGGCTCTGATGTTGCATCTGCTACTTGTCCCATCGAACCTTCTAGATCAACAAACCTGATCACTTGGCATGTCTTCATGGTTGTTGGGGTTCTCCTCCCACAGAGTTATCGATCACCCTAAATCACCAAGTTTTGATGACGAACAATGGATCTCGCTCCTTGTCATTCAATGAATTTGATTGTGTCGGTGCCTCTAACATGCACAATGATTAAAATCCATTCCTTTAACCTCTTCTTACGTGATCATGTGGGACCCATGATAGATCAACAATTGTCGTTACATCATGCCTACTCACCAATCAACAGTCCAGATCATTCCTCAGATTCCCTCCCATTGGAGCCCAACCTCTTTGGATCCAATGACCGAGGCCACTCTCCGATTGAATCAATGACTTTGGTTCTCTCTCGGAGTTCCTCCCATCAGAGTGCATCCCCTCTGAGACCACAAATCACTCTAACCAACACCCTTCTAATGAATGATCGACATATCTCAACCTATATATCTAAGGGATATGATTAAGGAACCTATCCGTATACTTAAAACTAGCACGAAATCACACTCGGTCCTTTCTACAAATTATAGGTTGAAACGTGTCAACCTATAGGAAACCCCGACATGCCTCTTGATCATGACATCACTTTCACTTTTGGCATTTCTTAAGTGGGACCCACATTGATCTACGACTGAGATTTAATATCCTCATGTATTGATCGAAGGTTATCATTCTTCCCCAATCCTTTTTCTTCGTCAGCACTCCCTTGACCCTGCTCTCTATTACCTCGATGACCATCAATTGTCTCTATGTATCATCCTTCAAGTACGTCGACTGCCATACTGGCATGATACGTCACAATGATGTCAACTTTCTCTCTCTCATCCCATTTTCATCGTCGGACTTCCTCTCTCAACTTCACAACTCAAAATCTTATGATGATCTTACCCTTCGATGTATGATTGAGATATAATATCCACGCCGTATTCAATAGCTTCATTTCTTCCCATCTCATAAAACTAGATTTCTAGAGGTTAAAAGCATGAATTTGGACTTATTATTTCAAGGAAATATTCTAGGTCCCTTCCAAGGTATTACTAGGCCTTCTTGGCCTTCTCCTTCACTCCCAAATGGCTAAGACAATCTCTCTTCATAATCTTGGACGAATATTTTCATCTTGTAAACTTTCCATTTAAAAACATAAGGTTTATACAGGGCTTAAGGTCCCTTGAACCATACAAGGGCTTTCTTCAAAGTGACAATCTGAATTAGGACTTCACCATTTCAGAGATTCTTTCTAGGCCATCACTATTTTTCTGTTGAACCTTACTGGTTCTCGTCTTTGTCCCATATTGAGGAGTATCTATGGTTTATTGGATTTTTTTTGCCACTTTTATGATTAATTTATTACTCCTTTAAGGGAATATTACAACCATTAATCTCAATCCCCTTACTAGTTCTTACTGGAACCGATACAATTTTTTTGATTGTACAATCATACCATAATTACAGATTACATAGTGCATTAGACTTGCAAATAATGCCAGGATACATCTCATTCATAAAAATATGTCTATTTAAGACAAAATTCACAAAAAACATGCATTCATTCTATTTTTTTGTTACTCAAATACACATATATGCAGTGAAATAACCAGTCTATTCATCAAACAAGCATATACATCCATGACTACAATATACAAGAATTCATCCATACATTTCAGTATAATTACACAAGGAATAGAGATATTTATCTATTACAATTGTTGGCCAACCAACTGACTGTGGGTGTTTTCCTTTCCATCCAACCATAGACTCTACATGCTCAGTCACTTCATCTACAATCCACCCTCGTTCCAGGCCATGATACCACCAGGGGATTCTCTCACTGTTGACTCATCACATCCATAAAATAACTTAGGAGGTTACTCTCATCAACTTCTCTCAAAACAACAAAATATACCCTTTCTTTCCACTAAGCTTAGGACCTCCACAGGGTTTATCACATCCCTTCCCAACACGATTTCATTTTCATAAGAGAGTCACTTCATAGATATATTACCCCTCAGCGCCCTCTCTTTCCATTGTCAATTTATTTCCAGTAAGCATCAATCCCGCGACCCTATTTTTCTCTAGTCGAGACTTCGGGTCTTCTCTACTCCAGTTCATAACTCTCTCTCAAGTTCTCTAATCCTTCACTTCCACACACTTGTGCATTCTCTATCTCTATTTTCTCACATACTATGGTTCCCTCGTCTCCATGTGATGCATCTCTAGTGAACACCCTATCTTTCAGGTCTTCTACATACCTCCAAGATCAAAACTCTCCCCTAGTTCTCTCTTCTTCATGTGCACTTCTCTTATTTCAGTGATATATTGCATGAGCTCCCTTACTTATTTGACTAGATTTTTTTTCTTCTATCAGAAGGATCTGCGGATTCAACACAGGTTCATCTTGGAGAGTGTGACATGGTATGTTGGAATATTCATGAATACTGAGAGGGGGGTGCATTAATATTGAGCTCTTTTTTCCAATATTGACTTTAATACCTTAAGCACATATTCATTATTAATCAAACTTGTAAACATTCAATAAACAAGCACATTGCACAATGATTTAACATGGGAACCTATAAAGGGAGAAAACCACAAACGATATATCTTTGTTTAATAAATTCTTAAATTAAAAGGCTCCAACCTATGAGGGAAACCCATCTCTATTGTTGTAATGTTTCCCTCTCCTTGAAAGGACCATGGAGGAATTAGTAGTCTAGTCACCCCTCTATACTATAGTCCAATGAGAAAAATGGGTAGGAGGCCCTAAAGGTGTCACTAAGTGATTTAATGTTATTTTATTAAAGTGACTTGGATGAAAAGGGAAAAAAGGTTATTGACTTAAAGAGAAATTAAAACATTAACCTTAGTAAAAATAATAAAGCAACTCAACAAAGAATTAGAAAATTGAGGTATAAAAGAGAGAGGAGGGTGCCTCACTCCTCATTCATGCTATTCTTCTATTGAGTTCATTTGATTTGTGCAGCTTGCATTTTGAGGGTTTTGAGTAAAGAAAACCTAGAGACCAGGAAGGAAGTGAAAGATCCCTCTGTTCCTGGTCCACGCTCGGCCAAGGAGGTGAAATATTTCTCCCTCACCATTCTATTCAATAACTAATGGAGGATTAGAGCAGGAAACAACGTGTTCTTTCTCAGTACTTGATGGAACAAAAACATGGAAAATATCCACCTGTGTTTGGAGGGAATAATGATGCCAATGGTTCTCATGGGGGAAATGGTAACCATGAAGAGTCTATACACAAAGGCCCCATAGAGAGCATGCCTTTCCATTCTCATGTGTCTAGTAGAGCCACCCCCATGCTATGCTTTCCTACTTTCATAAATACTCAGCAAAGGGACTATAACCCCTTGAACCAGGAAACCATGGAGGATGAGTGGGAAATTGTGGAGAGAGACTACAACAATATGAGTGCAGGATTTAGAAGGAAGGTCTCCTTAGTAGATTTTTACCACCTTAGACTCAAGAGGAAATCCAAAGAACATCACAGGGGTGATAGTGAGTTAGTTCATAAAGCAAGAAGAATGGATATGCCTACCTTTGACATAACTAATTAGATTTCGGCCAAGGCATGCGTGCCAAAATTAGATGCTTACTTACAGTTGAATACCATGGAAGAAGGAAATGCTATCAAATATGCAACTCTGCATCTGATGGGAAAGGCCCATGATTGGTGGTTTCATGGAATGACTACATGGGGGCATGAGCATGTCACTTCTTACCTGTACTTCACTCAGATGCTCATTGACCGATTTGACAGGGAGGATTCTCAACTTCATTTCATAGATCTCACCAAAATTAAACAAACAGGGTCTCCAAAGGCTTTCATTGAAGAATTTCAGAAGGTGACAATCAATGGTCCATATATGTCACAATCCAGACTATTGATGATATATACAGAGGAATTAAATGAGCCTTTGCATGGGTGGGTTAAGGATTTCAATCCTGCAACCCTACAGGATGTCATTGAGTGCACTAGAGACTTAACTGGAGAATGTAGTAATTTTTTTTTTACACATAATCCTCCATCCTTTACTATAGGGAGAGATACCAAGTATATGGAAAAAGGAAAGGGGAAAATGGATGAATCTACAAGGAGGTAATTGAAAAGGAAACAACTATGCTTCACATGCAAAGAATCATGTCAACCAGGTCATAAGTGTTGGAGTAAAGGGAAGATCCACTATGTAGAAGTGGTGTGTGATAGTGAGGATGAGTCAGATGGGGAGGAGAGTGGAGTTATCCACAACATACAATTGATCCACAAAGATAAAGAACAAGCCTTGCATGCGAAGGGTGATGAGGTTCTCTCATATCAGAAGGAAGGCCTCAAGAAGGTTACTATTGCATCCATGAGTGGAGTACCTAAGTTCAAAAATTTCTAGATGAAGGGCATTGTACAGGGGCAACGGGCTACGATGTTGATTGATGTAGGGGATTCTCGTAATTTCATTGATGTTTCTATGGTAGAGAGGAGGCACATCCCCACAATAGACTTTGATTTTTTTTTAGTTGAAGTTGCAGGAGGATACACAATAGCTTGTGACAAATACATACCACAAATGAGTTTGAAATTGGGCAGATACACCTTGATACAGGACTTTTATGTGGTGGATATTCCAGACACTAATATCATATTAGGTGTACAGTGGATTAGTACCTTGGGACCCATCACCACCAAATATTAAACCATGGACATGTCCTTCACTACAGAAGAAGGGAAGAGATTCGTGCTCAAGGGTATGACAAGAGAGTCACCTAGAGTTTTTACTGCCAAATAAATGCATGCAATATATAGGCGTGAAGAGGTGACTTATGCAGTCGAATGCTTTGTTATGGAAACAAGGGAAGGAGGACTCAAGCAATACCCTATGGACAGGCAAAAAATCCTTCACGGGAATAAAAAAGTGTTTGAGTCGATTCCTCCAGGTCAACCACCAAATATAGGGTTTGAGCACATTATTGAATTAGAGGAAGGGGATAAACCAGTCATCACTACACCCTACATGCATCCCAAGAAACACAAGGATGAGATAGAAAGTGCCATCAAAGAATTAATATCCATGGGATATATCATACCAAGTTCAAGTCCATTTGCATCATCAGTTGTATTGGTTAAAAATAAGGATGGGACCATACACATATGCATAGATTACAGAGCCCTAAATAAGAGAACTATCAAGAACAGGTACCACATTCTGAGATTAGATTAATTGTTGGATGAACTACATGGTGCAGTCTACTTCACAAGGATTGATTTTTGCTCAATATACCATCAAATTAGAATGAGGGAGCAAGACATACATATTAAAGCCTTTAGATTTCAATTTGGGCATTATGAGTCCCTTTTTATGCCTTTCGGCCTAACCAACACACTAGCCACTTTTCAGTATTGCATGAATCATTTGTTCAACAAGAAATTGAGGAATTATTTTCTTGTCTTTTTTAACGATTTTTTGATTTACAACAAAACATGGGAGAATCACCTTAAAAATGTAGATGAAATACTGAGCATCATGGAAAAACAATCCTTATATGCCAAAGAATCAAAATTTGAAATTGGGATGACAGAGGTCCTCTACTTGGGCCACATTATTGGATAAAAAGGGGTACATGTACATCAGGAGAAGATTCAGGCCATCATTGATTGTCCCACTCCCACAACACTTACAAAACTCAAGGGATTCCTTGGCATCTGCAACTATTACGAGAAGTTCGTCAAGGGATTCTCCCAACTGTGTGCACCTCTAACAGATTTGACCAGGAAAGGAGAATTTTCATGGAGTCATGAGGTGCAATCTACATTTGAGAAAATGAAAAAGGTAATGAGTACCTACCCTGTATTATCTCTACCTAATTTTTCTCAACCTTTTATATTGGAGTGTGATGCATCTGGTGAAGGTGTTGGAGTTGTTCTGATGCAAAATAGGCATCCTATTGCCTATGAGAGCTGCAAATTGAGAGGTCCTAAGATACGATACACCACATGTGATGAAGAAATCATCGTCATAATGCATGCATTAACCAAATCTAGACAATATCTAGTGGGATAGAAATTTGTGGTGAGAACTGATCACAAGAATCTCAAGTACTTCCTTGCATAGAGGGACCTTAATGAGAGGCAGAAAAAATGGGTGAGAAAGATCCAAGCATATAACTTTGACATAGAATATGTCAAGGGGAATAATAATGTAGTAGTAGATGCTTTGTCCAGAAGGCCCAACCTATTCCATGACCAAAATATAAGTTGACTGTAAATCCCATATATTGGTGGAGTATTCTAAAAACAAATTTGTAAGTGAGTTAATGGATGGAAAGTTACAGGATGATAGGTACAAGATCATTGATGCTATTATTTATTATAAAGACATGATCTATCTAGTTCTAGAATCCTCATTCAAGAAAAAAGTGCTTCAGGAATTCCATGATTCACCATTAGTAGGGAACCAAGGGTTTCTTAATACATACATGAATATAAGAGAAAGGTTTTCCTAGAAGGGTCTCAAGGGAGAGGTCATGCACCACATCAGGGAGTGTACCACTTTCAAACAAAATAAATATTAGCACAATCACCGACATGCTTATGACAACCTCTTCCCATTCCGGAGTGTAAGTGGGAAAGTATATCTATGGACTTCATTATAGGGCTCCTCGAGACATAGGGGAAATATTGTATATTTGTGGTGGTAGATTTCTTGACTAAGTTTGCCCACTTTTATGCCATCACGATGGACTATAGCGCATCTCAGGTAGTTGAATTATTTTTAAGGGAGGTTTTCAGGTTACATGGATTACCCAAGACAATTTTAAGTGACATGGACAACAAGTTTATGAACATCTTTTGGCAGGAACTGTTTAGATTGGTGGGCACTGAGTTGATTCCTAGCACTAGCTACCATCCACAAAATGATGGGAAAATAGAAATAGTGAACAAATGTATGGAAGGTTACCTCAAGAATTATGTAGCAGGGAAGCAAAAAGCATGGGTCAAATGGCTTTATTTGAGTGAATATTCCTACAACACCACTCACCACTTGTCCATTGGTATGTCTCCTTTCAAATATCTGTACAATTATGATCCCCTTACTTTTGTTGAAATTGTGTTTAGAGATAGTAGGGATCCTATGGCCAAAGACTGGATATAGGAAAGTCAATACATCCTTAAAGAACTCAAAGACAATTTGCATAGAGCTCAAAACCAACAAAAAATATATGCTGACAAAAAGAGGGTGGAGCGTACTTTTGAGGTAGGGGACTTGGTATAGTTAAGAATACAACCATACATACAAGCATCTATTAAGAAGAGTGAAGTTGAGAAACTCAAACAATGCTTATATGGGCCCTATGAAGTGCAAATGAGGATCAAAGAAGTTGTATATGAACTAAAATTACCACTGGAGAGAAAAATCCACAATGTTTTCCATGTATCTTACCTAAAGAAGGCCTTGGGAAAGAATGTTGTAGCTAATGAAGAGTTACCTCCAGTAGATGAAGAGGGACACTTGATTTTGATTCCAGAGGAGGTCTTGGAGGTAAGGGTGAAACAATTAAGGAACATGGATGTCAAGGAATACTTGGTCAAATAGAAGAATTTTCCTATAGAAGATGCTACTTGGGAAAATGAACAAGTGCTATAGCAAACATGTACAAAATTGCTTGTGGGAAAGAAATTTCCAGTAGGAGAGACTGTAATGTTCCCCTCTCCTTGAAAGGACCATGGAGGACTTAGTAGTCTAGTCACCCCTCTATACTATATTCCAATGAGAAAAAGGGGTAGGAGGCGCTAAAGATGTCACTAAGTGATTTAATGTTATTTTATTAAAGTGACTTGGATGAAAAGGGAAAAAAGGTTATTGACTTAAGGAGAAATTAAAACAAAAACCTTAGTAAAAATCATAAAGCAACTCAACAGAGAATTAGAAAATGGAGGTATAAAAGAGAGAGGAGGGTGCCTCACTCCTCATTCACGCTATTCTTCTATTGAGTTCATTTGAGCTATGCAACTTACGTTTTGAGGGTTTTGAGTCATGAAAATCTAGAGACCAGCAAGGAGGTAAAAGATCCCTCTATTCCTGGTCCAAGCTTGGCCAAGGAGGTGAAATATTCCTCCCTCACCATTCTATTCAGTCTATATTCAATTCAGGAGTCATTTGTGCAAGTAGGGCGCAGGTTGAAGGGTTTTCCAGTAGGCGGGGCACACCAATTGAGGAGAAAAGATTCAATTTTCCTTGGGGAGGATAGATCTATAGTAGAACATGTTTCAAGAATGTTTTCTACCACCATAACACCCTTTTTCATCAGTTGTTTGAGGGTTTTCTTCTACATATCTATTTTATTATTTAGTTGGGTGTATTTGCTGAAGAAGGGTGCATCATCCCTTGAGGAGGACTTGGGTTGGAAGGTTATATCTGAGGGTTTGACCCCATACTTTCTCCATATGCAATATACAACTCTCGATCTACAGTTTGGTAGTGTTTTCATAAGATTTGGAGGTCATCTTCAAAGAGGTCAAAATTCCTAGCTTTTCCAGCCAGTCGGGGACGCACCAACACCAAATCTGAAGGTTACAACTTTCTTGGGAAATAAATTGATCTTGTATTGAAATTCATTCAATTGTGGGGGACCTAGGAGGCCCTATTTCTCTATATTATTGTATCTAAAGGGTGCATGCATCCTAGACTTCTCTATCTTGCTCTATTTTACCAAATCTGTAGATCTATGTATGGAGATAAGTTTATTATACTAAATAAAGGTCAGATCTAAATATTTTCTAAGATATTTGTTGTTTTTTCTCTTATATCTTGTGATATACATTTATCATTGTCTTCTATATTCTATAAAAAAATCACAAAACACCCAAAGCGCAACTTCCTAAAGAAAAACATGCATAAACAAATAAACAAGGTAAAAAAATAACCCAATTTTCCTAGCATAATCGCTTGGGAAAATTACAATTGCAAGCACCAACTTACACGATTGCAGGCACCAAAATTTCATAACAAGAACCCACTTGATGATGGAAGAAACCAATTTTCCAAGGATACCAATCCTTGCTACAGGAACCAACTCGTAGAGTTGCATGCACCAACCTGCACTGCAATCACCCACTTGCTAACTATAGACACGAATTTTCCAAGGAAACCAATCCTTGCTACAAGAACCAGCTTGTATAAATGTAGGCACCAACCTGCATTGTAAGAACCCACTTGCTAATTGAAAACACAAATAATCCAAGGACACCAATCCTTTCTACAAGCACCAACTTGTAGAACTGTAGGCACCAACATGCACTGCAAGCACCCACTTGCTGATAAAGAAGGCACCAACCTTCAATGTAAGCATCATCTCACAATAAATATTTCAATCCTCTCCCAAGATCCACCCTACCACCCTGATATGTGAAGTTCCACAATCAAAGAAAATTACATTGTGGTTCTTGTAATAGCTTGTAACAATACCCTGCCTCAAACATAGATCCAAAAGTTCCTTGCACCTCCCAACCACCCTGATATGTTCATATATTATTTTCTTCTATTCTCGTGTATCCTCAGACCTATGAGACTCATAACTCCTCTTACTCATGCATATTCTTCCACTGTCTTGGTTACAAACTCATAAACCATTGAACTCCATAAACTCGTCCAAGTTATTCCACTTCTTTGCATAGTTTCTCTCACACTCAAGAGAATAACCCATTGCTATTGTCACAACCACAACAATCCAACCAGAATAACTAGGGGAGCCTAAGGAGGGGGAGCACCTCTTCCATTCATAGATGTGGGTGAAGGGGATCCCGATGCATTTTATTGTTGATAACATAAGCCAAAACAACCTCATCTCAGTAGAGATCATCAAGCAATTGGATTTTTCAACAACACCACACCTGTAGCCATACAAGATTGGGTGGATTCACCAGGGATGATATCTTTGTGTCAGCCAACAATGTCGCCTGTCCTACGACATCAAGCCCTTTAAGGATGAGGTATTGTGTGATGTTTCCCCATTGGAAGTCTGTGATGTTCTGTTAGGCCAACCATATATGTGGAAGCATCATGTTTTTTACGAGTCCTGACCCCGTAGTGTCATTGTTACTCTCAGGGGTCAACTATACGGGATACCAAAGGTAGTTCAGAGTATTGTCCCGCTAAAATAGTTCCACAAAGTAATCTCTCGTACTAAAAAGTTTATCCTCTTAAAAATATGATTAGAAGGTGAACAAAAGGAAACTGCAACCACCCTAGCCTCATCCCAATACCTTTATGTCAAGCAGAATTAGATTGACAATATTGTAGAAGAGCAGAAAGATATTCTTACTACACCTATGGGGGTGCCTCCACATGGCCCAGTCGAGAAAAGTTATAATAGATCCCTTCATACTCTTCATGTTGCATATTCACTGACATATTCCTCCCACACTCAGGAATATCATGCAGTTATATTGGTTGAATGTATCCAACCCCTCCACCAACAGGTTCATGACAACCTTCAACAAGCTAAGCAAGACAGTTTTGTAGCAAGGCAAGCAACTCATCATTCGGATTCGACAAACTCTTCCCCGAGAACTTGACACAATTGATACCATTGCTTCCTAAGGAGGGAGGATTGATATAGGTGGATATCGATGGCCAACCACCTATTCCATAGGCTTGAAATACAGTTTTCCACCTTGGCAATTTTTCTACAATTTTTCGGGTCCTCAACTTCCGGGGTCGTTTTGAGGCCCTAAACGACGTTTTTTGGGAATTGCAGGCCTAGGAAATTATCTAATTCTGTCGCTTTGATTGGTCATAATGTGTTCTTCTCATATAGACCTTTCCAATGAGCTATTTTGTGCCCCAAATGAAGATCGTATGCAAACGACATGCCCTTGGGAAGTTGACGTATCAACTACCCCCATTGGGGCCCGCAAACCTTTTGGCCTTTCATCTTCTAGGGTTAGGGTTTTGGGTTTTCTTAATGTTAAATAGTCCTTTAGAGCCTCATTATAAATAACATATTTTTTTGAATGAGCATAGTTGTCTCATCCCTTCTCATAGATAAGCTGCCACCATTCTAGTGAGTTTATTCACTCTGTATTTTTACAGTTTATGTACGTTTATCTCATTAATAGAAATTGTGTATTATTGTATCTCTGTGTTTCTAGAAATATTTATGTGTATTTCATTGTTATATTTCCACCTTCATTTCGTTCTCAAAATAATCCAGATCATCCGAGTCCTCTCATTTTTCATTAAATTGTGTTGTAGAATTCCTTTGAAACACCTCCATCAAAATCGGTCTTGGTTTCCTTATATTTCATGCAATTTGTTCACTGGACCTCAATACTCAAACACCATATGATCTGGGTCTCCATTGAATTTCCATCATCGATCTGCATTCGCTTCCATCAGGACCATCAAGGTACCGAACACTCAACACCACCCCATTGCATAACTACCATCTGATCAAATCCTAAAATAAATCTCGACCATTTATTTATTCATGGGCAACTCTAGGACCTCAATATTTAACTATACTCTCTTACCACTCAACCACCGTTAGATTTGGTCCAGATTTGATCTCGTCTATCGATTATTTCCTTGATATTGGGATCATCATAGTATCGATGCACAACAACTATTGGATTTTCCCCTGGATAGATCATGACCTTGATCTTTTCTTTGTCCACCAAAATACACAACATGACCTCATCACTTAGCAACCATTTGATTGTCTCTTTATTTGATCAAAACCTACGATCTATTCTCTCTTTTGCCACCATGGTCAACAATTGTCGTTGTCGGGACAAAAAGTGCATGGACACCACTTCCATTTCGATGGCTCTTCTCCGATGATATGCTTTGATGGATCCAACGGTCCTGAGAGTCCTTAATCAATGGTCTTAATATCCCTTAATCAAGAGTCCTAGTCATATCTTCAATTTAATCAGTGGTTATCACCCACCTCTTCATTTTCTCATGAGATGGTCAGGTGGGACCCACGAAAGATCTACGGTCATCGTTGCATCGCTCGTTCTTCAATCAACGACTGTCACTGGCTCTTGGTGTTTTGGTCATCTTCGTCTGTTAAAAAATCTAACCTTTACAACTAATCATCAGTCTCTTCTCCGACCAAACCTTCCAAGCAATCGATGGCTCTCATTGGCTCACTGAATTAGTTGTCGTCGTTGGTGTCTTCATCATCATCGTCGGGACAATAGAAGCATGGGCACACTTTTATTTCGATGTTGCTTCACCTAAAAACGATGGAGATCACTCAACTTCAATGGTTGGGATTTCCTTGAGCCCAATTAGACCCACTTTCTTCCCACACAATCATACTTTGACACATCTCACCCCTGGGACACTCTGGTTGCCATGATGGCATCCTAGTTATGTAGTCCTTCATCTTCTTTGAAGTATGTTTGTTGTAGGTCACATATTCCACTCCTGCCATTCTCAATGAACGGTGGTGATCTACTCGTCGATAGATCAATGGTTGTCGCTAGCTCTTGGAGTCTTTTGGTGATAGAGTCTCAAAGCACTTTGTTACACACCAGTGAAATATGGTTACCTTAGGAGCCTCCTTTAATTTTGGCACCAAGCCTTTCCTTTCATGCGACCAAGCACTAGTTTTTGGGCTAAAAGAGTCATCATCATAACTTTCATCAAAGTTCCAATACACGCATTCAACTGTCTCGACGAAACATAATCCACTTCAATCATTCTATACCATTGACCGTAGATTTAACTTAAACTTTCCAACAATCCTTTTTATCTTCGCCATTGATCTTCTCCTTCGATTAGATCCTCACCATTTATTTACTTAACTTGATTTGTATCATCATCGTCGACACGATTACCAAGCATATTTTCGTTGGCTTTGACTTTTCGTCGAAAATCTCTAAGTGGATTTTGAGTCTCTGATATGGAAATCCCCAAGAATATAATATTTTCCATCGATTTTATGAAAGCTTCACCCCGATCAAATCTAAACCGTCTGTTCACTTAACCTATAGGATTCTTCATGCACCCAATTAGACTTTGGTTGATTTTGATCTACCCATGCAGGAAAGGGTTAATTATTCTCCGCTTTAGCAACATTGTTTTGGTTCATATTCGTGGAAATAATATGCACATGATATTCTTCCTCTCATCTTCATTCACTAAGTAAACACACAGAACTCTATCAGGATTTCATCAGTGCACATTCATCTTTGCACACAAAGTTTCATCAACTCACGAGGACATTCTTCCTCTATCTGGATGGTGTGATTCTCTTTGATCTTAATAGTCTTGATACTTCCTCTGTCCATCCATGGTTTCATGTTACAAGTTCAACTAGTTCGATCCTTGGACCTGTGATTTTCATAGGGTAGATATGCGGTAATTCATCAACACAACACATAGAAGCATTCATGATCTCTATAATCTTAACAAAAATACCCCCCTATCATTGAAAACTATCAGTCTTCCTTTGACATTGGCTCATTCTGGACCTTTGACTTGCACACCATTCACTAATCATCAATGATTGATCTTGAAATTAATGACCCAATTTGACATCAATGACAACACATTATCAACAATATCCCCCTTTGTCATTGATGGCAACACCTAGTTCTTTTGGTACTCATCTGCTTCTTACAAGTCTCTCTTTTTTGAAAATATCCCCCTTTTTTTGTACTCTACCCCTTTGACATTAATGGAAAAAGGGATTGTCTCCCATTTACATTGTATTATTTATTCTTTTTTTCTGCAAACAACAACCTTCTTGTCTTTCTACTGATCCCGTGACATTGTACTCTTCATTTTTTGCTTTTCAGCCAATAACCTTCTTATCTTTCTGCAGCTCCCCATGGGATTGTGCTTCTTTATGAATATTTTATTACATCTTTGTTCTTTATATGCAAGATTATTCTTCATCTTTAGGCTTCTTTTGGAAAAAAAAAAAATCATCACTGTCCTTTGACACAAAGAGTCACTTCATAAAATCAACTCCAATGGTGAACATTGCAAAGACTTATGTCAACATATTCAAATACCATCATTATATCTTTATTTCTTAAATTTTCCTTTTCTTCCAATTAATTGGAATGCATAACCAAAAGAGTCATATCTCTACTTGTTGTGATAAACTCTTTATGACTTTCAATATTTCCTTCCATTCTGTCTTTAGTTCTCCATCTGCAACTTATAACATCTCCATGTGCTTTGATTATTCAAGTTGTTTCATTCCTTCATAGCTTCTAGAGGCTTTTCAACTTTTGATTTTCATCATGCTAACTCCAGTATTCCTTTAGGATCTTATATTTCCCAAAAATCATAGAAAATTCATCAAGGGTTTCATCTTCTTTACTTTATTTGGGAACATGGAGCTTCCTCTTCTTCATCTTTTCTAAGTTTGCAGATCTTAGTGGTTTATTCTTCTCCTATGTGTATCAGTGCACATTCTCTCTTAACATGTAATGTGAATCTTGTTTTCATGATAATCTTGTTTCAAAAGTTGTCACATGTACTACACCAAAATATTTCAGTTTATAATATATCCTCTAAAAATTATCAA
>SNQJ01S0182123.1:7774-19177 GCA_010110895.2 Picea sitchensis | reverse complement strand
GTGCCGGATGAGAGAGACATACCTTCGGAGGCCTAGAAAACATTGTGGACGACATAACCTAGCCCTCACATGCCAAACATTTTGCCTAGGAGAGGAAAAACATCACCTTTGAAGGCATGACATCATCTAGGAGGGTTAGGGTTTGGTGGTGAAGTTGTTATTCATTGACACAAGGACGTTTTGAGGAAAATGAGGCTTTGACCGTGAAGAAATGACCTGGATGATTGACATGTGGCTTTGGGAAGCCCAACTACACTCTTCCAACACCAACGACTTGCTCCTAGGGTCAAAACGTCCCCTAAAGGGGTGACGTCACCTTAAGTTAGGGTTTCTTTTTGTGTAAAAGTTAATTTTAAGTAAATTGTTTAATATTATTTGTTTAAAGGGGCAAGATTAGGGTTGTTGACCCCTAGTCTTGTGGTTTACCCTAAAGTTATGTGGACAAACTATTTTCGAGACATTTTGTATAAAAAGAGATCATAAGATCCCATTTTAAATCATAGCCCTCCCTTGTAGAGAAGGATACTTGGACTGAAATTTTCTCTATCTATGGTTATTTTCTTTCTTGTGCTCTTGTGTATGGCTATTTTCTTGGTTATTGGTTGATGGAAGTGATGCGCTAGCCTTGGAAGGCTCTTCTTTGCTATTGTGGTGGTTTATCTTAGCATTTTCCTTGAATTGGTAAGGCTTTTTTGCATTGTATTATCATTTGAGTTCAAGACAAGGTTATTTTGCTAGAGCTAGGTGGGAAGTGTAAGGGCATACACCCCCACCTTAGCCTCCATCATTTTATGCTTAGATTTTATTGGTTTAACAAGGGTTTGCTAAGAGAAATATAAATGCATACACCCTCTTAGCCTAAACCCTAGCTAGGGATACTTGCCTTAGGGAGTAAGAGGATTTACACACGCAAGGAGGTAGTACCTCTAGCTCTTTATCTGCTTGACTCCATTAACCCAATCACTGAAGGCCACTAGTCATTACTTGTTGCATTGGAGAAATAAATTGTTACTTTGGGAAACGTGAAATTTCGTGATTTTGAAGTTGTTCCTAGTGGAATCAAATCTATGCTATATATGCTTGCTTGAGCCACTCGGGCATTTCATTTCTCCAAGTATTTTTTGTTGTTGTTACAAATTTAACCTACGGCCATTACGTCTGCAGAAAACCCTAACTAAACTCTTCAATAACTCCTAATTTAACCGTTGAAAATTGCCTAAAATCTGCCCACATAATCTACTAAGTACAACGCATCTTTTGGCAAGTTTTGAGTTAGTTTTAGTGGTTAAATCTCTTGCTGTAATAACAAGTTTGTTACAGCCATAAGGCTGATAAATATCGCTGCAGTTACCTTTTTATGACAGCCTTTCTTTTTGTGCTAAAGTCTTGTTCTATCATTGTTGAGCTAAACTAGTTTTTACTAGCTTGTCTTGTGCTTATTCAATTGGACTTTTAGCACTTATATTGCAGCCCTTATTTTCTTTTATGTGCTGATATATATCATTGATTGTTGTTGCAATTAGGGACAGCAAGCTTAACTTGTTTGTCCACCTAACATTACTATATGCAAGTGTAGCTTTTCTTGTGTCTCGGGCAGGTACAAACACCTTTTGTAGGCATCTAAAGACTTGGCAACCTTAAACCACCCAGAGATGAGTCATCAAAGCCATCTTTCATCTTCTATTATTGACCTTTAGGGGGATACTTCTCTTCCTTCCACTCCATCCGTCTCAATCCCCCCAGGGTTACCAGGATCGCCTCCCTAGAGTGACCTAGTCACCCTTGAAGTGCGGAACCTATATCGAGGTGACATTGGGTATAGTGTCCCTTAGTTGTCGTCACTTGGTGGTTGGGTTGAGCTTTGCCCAACCTACAACTTGTGCGATAACACATAGAACATARAACTGAGAAAAGGAGTAACATGTACATGATCCTTAGTTCGTAAACTCAATCATGTATCATAAATTTCTCCCTTGCACTYAATGTTAATCAATGTTTCATCTTCTTGTCTCAAAATAGAAGTACTGACATAAAAAACACACAATAYAAATGAGTAAAGTAGCAAAATGTACATAAACCTTTGCCCCTCAAGTCAATAGTGGGTAGTATAAATTGACCTTCAAAAAATTTGCTCGCTTGCATTAACCATAAATTTTACAAAATCACTTTCTGCTGTATATATCCGTTTCATATCATCAAGAGGTACTAAACGACTGGTTGAAATGAAGCATGACTTATAGTTACCATAATATTCATCTTCCATAACTGTACACCTAGCCTTTCTAAAACGAAAATGGAATCGGTGGGGCGCAGGGTAGACTTAAGATACCTGACACAAATGAGAGTCCTGGCATATCTGCTTCCCTGCAACCAAAATCATGATTTGATTTACTGATGATGATGCTGTGTAAATGATGCTCGAATTCCTTTTAGAAAGGTTGACATCTGAATCGCATCAAATTCATTTCCGCCAAACTTCGAAATAAAGACTTTCTCATACCACAATCTTATACCAGCTTATGAATTCACACTCGCTTGGATGTAAGACACAGATTTTGTAAATTCGCGCTTGACTAGTCTGTATATTATGGCAATGGAAAGAACTCAAGAATTAGCCACAACAAACTCGGTAAATTAATCGACATGTATGGATTTGATGCTATTAAATTTCAATATTAAAGATAAATCCTAATTTGATATAGAGAATAAAGTCAAATCATAATGACAAATGTTTAATGTTTCTTTTTAATTTAGAAGTTATATATTCTAAGTTTAATTTAGAGGTTATATATTCCAATCTGTAGGAGTATAGTACGTATATCTCATTAGATCAAGGAGTGAAATTCCTGTGTGGAAGCGTCTTTTATCCACAAATAAATTTTATTTGACAATTGGTAAATCATAACATTAAAAATGATTATTATTTTAAAAATAATTAATTAAACACCATTTAAAATATCAATTTGATCATTTACATACAAAAAAAAATATAATATATATATTATTAATTATCATTAAATATGAAAGTTTATCTTTTCAAGTTGATGGTGTTCAAGAGTTTGTCCCATGTGGCAGCTAGGGCTCTGTGTGTAGAGACTTATTTTTGCCCCAATCTGACCTCCATGTTTGGTATTCTTTTTCTCGGTTTCTTTCTTTATTCCCCCTCCTCTGTCACAGTTGCACAGTCTGGTTCCTCACTCCATGTGATTTCCCCTACAAACATGGCCACAGTCATTTCAACTTCAACCCCCTATGGTGCACCTAGTATTCTAGAAGAAAACATTCCAAGCTTCAACAGTCGGTTGGCTCCTTCAATTCTGACTCAATCTCTAGCTCTAGCTACAAGTGGTATCCTAGGTAAGGCCTCTTTTAAAGATGTTGTGCAAAATTTTCATCATTCTTCTTCTCATTTATTGGTTCAGGAAGCTCGAGCTCCTTCTATTTTGGTAGTGAAAGATGTTGTAACTAAGGTGGCCTTTTACAATACAAATGTACTTGTTTGTCGTTTTAACGATCTTTGGCCGCATCTTGTTGATTTGCATTACTGGGTTTTAAACTATTGGCAACACAAGTTAAAAGAAGATGCTTTCATTTACCCTTGTACAAAGGGGTTCTTCATGATTGTGTTTGATCTAGCTAAAAATAGAGATTTCATTTTAAAATCAGGTCCTTGGTTTTGGGGGAAATCTAGATAATGCTTGAAACCCTAGACTCTATCCTTTGATTCATTAATAGATACTATGTCCATGGCTCTAATTTGGGTTAGACTTCCAAATATGCCTCTGCATCTTTGGGGTTTACCCTCTCTGCGAGCTATTGGTAATGCTCTTGGAAAATTCCATTACAGAAGTGAAGAAACTAAGAGCCACGGTATCACTACTTATGCTTGAATCTATGTGGAAATGGACTTCAGCAAAGGGTTTCCAATTGAAATAAACTTGATAGGTGAAAACTTATCCTGGTCTCAAAGGTTGGACTACGAAAATGTATATTTACGATGCAGAGTTTGTTTTGAAACGTGACATTTTGCAATGCATTGCCCAAAAGGGCCAAGGCAAGCAAAGAAACATCAACATAAGTCAACATGGTGGGTTGGCGCTAAAGCATAACATCAAGTGATTAGAAAGATTGAGCCAGTTGAAATGGACCTCCCTTCTAATGAGCAAGAAGTGAAATCACAAGATTCAGTGAAAGAGGAAATTTATATTCCCCCTCATCTAAATTAGGAAGCATTAAAAGAGCAAGATGTGGTATCTCAAGATCTTGTGGAAGAGGAATCTACTATTCCCCTAGATTTGGACTAAGAAGTAGAAAATCTTGCTTAGTCCTCAAACAAAAGGAAAGTTGGACAGTCCAGGTGGAAGAGAGGGAGTCCCCAAACCAATCAGAGCCTCCAGATCAAGGCAAGACATGATTGGAGGAAGCAACTCTGAATTTATCGAAAACAAAGGAAGTTTGGAATATATTAGTAAAAAAGAAAATATCTCCCTTAATAGCAGAGTCAGTGGTGACAAGAAGTCGAACATGTAACAACAAGCAAGTTTTTGATAATGTTTTTTAAAGTCATTTGTATTTTGAATTTTTTCTATAAATAATATATCTGCATTATCAATATTTGTGTACCAACAATAAAACTGAAAAATATCTTATCTAAAGTAAAAGATAAAAGAATTATGTTTATTAAAATAAAAGATAAAGGAATTGTGTTTATTATGTTTACAAAAACTTTTTTGAAAAATGTCAAACTCTCTTTATTGACTACTAATTTTAACTACTATTAATACAATATTTCCCAATCTCATATATATATATATAATAATTGCATAATTAGTATTATACACTTTCTAAAAGACCGATAAAGAAAATTTGTAAGCACATTATTTCTCTGTAGCTTTGGAATTCTCAAACATATCAACATAGTCGTTATATATTTATGATAAATCAATTATCACATAGTGAAACTTTGTAGGGCTTCTTTTGGTTATGAAATGTATTTTTACTCGTGGTATTTACAAGAAGTTGAAACATTTGAAAAAATAAGAAATTTATTATTAATTAGCATACCCCTGCTAATGAGAATGACGAAGTAATAAAAGTGAAATAAATAAAGTTTATAAATAAAACCTATTTAATAGCAATAAAAAGTTACATATATGTATCATCCAATATACATAAGTGGTATTTTAAAAGACTAATCTCATTTGAAAACCTTAAACAATAAATAAAGTTTATAAATAAAACCTATTTAATAGCAATAAAAAGTTACATACATGTATCATCCAATATACATTTTAAAAGACTAATCTCATTTGAAAACCTTAAACAAGAGAAACTAATTGTGTTTTTTTATTGTTTATATAAACCTTTAAATGAATTTTAAATCATAATATTCATTCTTATATAATCCAAGGGCATAT
Source organism: Picea sitchensis (assembly GCA_010110895.2). Lineage (NCBI taxonomy): Eukaryota > Viridiplantae > Streptophyta > Pinopsida > Pinales > Pinaceae > Picea > Picea sitchensis. The sequence goes on along the minus strand of SNQJ01S0182123.1, from coordinate 13,760 downwards.
ATTCATGTTCAATTTGCAATATGTCTTCAATTGAATATTTGTAAAATTATTTTCAATAAAATAAATAATTCCATTAAAAATAAAAATAAATAAATAATGTTATCAATAACTATAATTTGACAATTCTTTATAATCGTAATGATAAAAATTTGAATATGAATTTGTTATCAATAATTATTAGATCCTCGGATGGGGTGACACGAGGCATTATGGTGACACGAGGCTTAGCACTAAGCCCGGGCATAAATGTCGATGGCCGCCACCCACAGGTATGCATTTATGATGGTGGACGACCATAGCTGCAACTATACGATGGAGGGACTCCTCCCTCGCGCGACCATTTACGCCCACTGCGTACTCAGCATGATAGGGGTTAAAGGCGGACAGGTGACCTCGACTTCTGGTTATGTGCTTTCCTATGAGCCCGGACAAAGCGGGACTGCTTCGGCTTCGGCTCTGCTCTTCGCTCGGATGCTCTAGTGCAGTCTTGCACTCCTCTTGTCCTGGCTCACCACCCTTTCGTTGCATCTTGGCAAGGATTCTCCGAGCAGTTTGTCTTTGTGGGTGCCGAGATAGAGTCGGTCTGCTCGTGCTCTGTACCTGCTACCACTCAATTCCTGGCTTTTCATATTATCACTGCAACTGCTTTGTATATTCATTCATTCCCTGGATACTATGGTTAGAAAACGAGGCAGGCCTCGCTGTGGCTCAGCCTGGGATGCCCACAAGTCGCAGCGGCGATGGAAAGAGCAATTGGAACGCGCTCTGGCATTGGCGACCTCCATGCTTCGGAAGAAGGCTCGGGCTAAGAAATTGGCGTTGCTCGCCACCATTGCAGAGACGGGAGCTGGTTGTAGCAGAGAGGCCACGACAATTAAGCCGGGAGAATGGCAGGAGGCTGGGACAGAGGATGTGTATCCCACCTGTTTCGCGGAGGAAGACCCGTTTATGGAGGACCTGTCGACTGCAGAGGAGCCCCGTACCATAGAGGCGACCCGCCGGGAGGAAAGCAAGCCTAATTTGGTTCAGGAAGATGACTTCCCCGGCTGCATTGTTGAAGAAATTCCTTGGCCGGGTGATAACAATCCTACCAGCCACGAAATGCAGGCAACTGGAGCAGAGTTGAATGTGGATACCATTCGCTCGGTGAGGACGGCTGCAGGGGATGATGCCGGGCAGAGGGAGTTCGAAGCTGGAAGTGGTGCGACAACGGATGTGACGAATGTTCCCCTTAGTGACGTGGGTGGCGGTCTGCATGGCTCTCTCCTCCGTGCGAAGCACCTGGCCCTGGTGTTCGAGCTCCGAGGCCACATGTCAGACCTGGAGCATAGGGCCCTTCTCATGGGCCAGCGCCTGGACATGCTTCTCGACACATATTCCAATGTTCCATCTCAGTGGAAGTGCCCCCTCTGCGCGCAGGCTTTTGCCATCCCGGTTGGGTCCACGTGGCAGACTGAAGATGGCGACAGGTCACCGGGTACCTAGGTTTTATGCTCTCTTGGTTTTTAGTCTTTTCATGTTACTGTTTTATGTTCATTTGGACTATAGACATCTGTCCTGGTTTCCTTTGGGCAGGACAGATGCTACTCTATTACCTGTTTTATCATACAATTGTTATTTGCTCTCCACTTATGCTGGTTTCCGGTAATCGGCAACATTTTTGGTGACTTAGACCCATGCCACTGTATATCTTGTCAAAGTTTTTGTTAATCTAATATAGCAGGCTCTACCTTTTTTATTTAAAATAATAATAATTATTATTAGATTGTTATAATAGTATAGTATAAACATATAATATTTTACTTTTAGTCAATTTAATATGGATATGGATATGATTAAATATTTTGTTCTTTAGTTGTATTGATTTTACAAATATCATCTTAAATTTATTTTTACTTTACATTTATTAAACATAAAGAAAAATTAAATGAAATAATTGAAATTCAAGTTTATAGATCATTAAAAAATATACATATATATACATTTTACTTACAATTTGAGGAAAGTAGAGGACTGAGAATACAAAATTTTGATTTTGTAGTTGTATTGATTTTACAAATGTTATCATAAATTTATTTTTACTTTTCTAAATATGGAGAAAAAATAAAAGAAAGAATTGAAATTCAATTTTCCAAGTAAATACTTATAAGAACTTTTTTTTTCCCAAAAGAAATTACTCAATTTTATAAAGGTATAAAATCTTTTACAGTTGCTCTGTATCCAGTCAAGGCTGAATGACAAAAGACATAACAATATTGTCCAAGTATATAAGCTTGCAGAGAGACTGCCAGACAGAGGAAAACATACAGCCAAACATGTAAGAGTAACTAACATATAACAAGACCTGCGAATCAGTTCACCGAGGCAAGTAAGCAATAAGTCTCATCCAGAGTCGACATCCGCCTTCATATTGCCTCGGAATTAAATAGACTGTCCCGGCGCCTCCAGAAGAAGAGTCTGACCAGAGAGAATGAAATCACAGTCAATAGTCACAGCTTGTCACCAGAGCCACACCGTTTGAAGGATGCCGAGTATATCAATGTGCAGGCTGCTACTTCGAGAACATTCAAAAGCTTGAGAGGTAGGATGCCATAAACAAAAGTCTATACAGACTTCAAAGCCAAGCATCTGAAAAGATCAGAAGAGAGAAACGATGCACATGAGGAACAACCAATGCAAATGGTCACTAGAGCCACACCGTGAATAGGTGCTGTGAAAATCAATATGCAGGCTGCCACACCGGGAGCAATCAATCGCTTGTTTGAAGGATGCCACTAACAAAGTCTAATACAGACATCAATGCCAAGCATATGAAGGGATCAGAAGAGAAAAGTTGCACATGGAGTACGACCGATGCATCAATCTTGAATTAAGCTTCAAAAAGATTATAGAAGGAAGTCGTACTCTCTATTCCTCTGTCATAATGGTTGATAGCCAATCTTCCCACCACTTGCTGGAGAGCTCTCTTAGAGAGTGTATCTGCTTCAGAATTAAAGGTTCTGTGGAGATGTCGGAAGTGGATATTTGTGAAAGAGCGAGCCAGTAGGAGGGTTTTATGTTTCCAGCCCTCTACGTGGGAGGAATGTAGAGAGCACACACCATTAATCCAGTCGATGATAACCTTAGAGTCACCAATGACCTGTAGATGATCAAGGGACCACATGGAGGCCAGCAATAGAGTTGTCCATAAGCCAAGTAGCTCGGCCTTAGTATTCGTACCCCTACCACAGCAAAGTGACCATTTTGTAATTCTCTCTGGGTGTGATTTGAAGGTGCCACCAACACCACAACACATGCCGGACGACTGTGTCGCTCCATCAAAGAAAGCTATAGAGTGGCTTGCTGGTAATATAAGGTCCACCCCTTTGTGTGGAGGCTTCAAGTCTGAAGATTGCTTCCAAAAGAAGGAGGCTTGAGTTCTGTGGCAGACCGCCCAAGGAGAAGGGGCAGTATCCTCAAAGAGCGCCTTATTACGCTCTAGCCAAATGTGCCAGCAAATTAAAACTGCCAGGGTAGGAGGCGCTGCTTGGAGAAAGAACTTATCTAAACCCATTTATTTTGTATACCTCCAAGAGTGATCTATTCTATAAGTTTTCATTAGACATTGTACTGGTATATATTGGTAGTCATATTTTCTAAAAGATTTGGTGAAAGAAACTTGTATTTTATTAATTTCATTAAACATTGTACTTCATCAAATTGTAAGATTTTCTAAAAGATTTGGTGAACCAAACTTGTATTTTGTTAGTGGCTGGATTTTGTATATTAATTGTCAAATTGCAAGAGATTTTAAAATTTTTGGTGAAAGAGACGAATATTTAAAAAGAAAAATTGGTGAACGAAACTTATATTTCATTAAATGTTACAACTATATAAATATTGGTTATCCTCAAATTGTAAGTTTTGCAAAAAGATATACTGAACAAGAATATGTGGAATAGGGTTATTATATCATTTTGGTTGAAATTTTCATTTGAATATAAAGTTGGTATTCAGTAATTGTAAATTGTAATCTTGACTATCAGATTTATGAATTTATCCAAATATTCAAATTCAAATTCAAATTGAGCAATGCAAATTGTATTTCTATCTATCCGTTGACCATCGGAAGCAAACATATACGAAACAATTTTTTAACCACCCGAATCAGACAAATACGAGGCAATTTGATGATCTGTATCAAACGCCAAATCTAAATATCATAAAACTATTAGAGTTGATGGTGTTGTAATGTAAGGCGACATTTTGAACTTGAGATCAATGTTTAATAGCATTTATATCTTCACTCACCAAACCAGTTCTAGTGAATTGTAGTATGGATTTATTTTATTGTGTATAAATGTTTGAGAGAAAGAGTATTGTTCATCATCTACTCATTTTTTCCTTATTAAAATTCGAAATGCATACTACTTTAACTTCAGAGTTCTTTCATAAGGTTGTGGAACAACTAAATGCAAAGGTGAAAGTATAAATTGAGTGGTTTCTATGTAAAAAGGAGATTTTTGTGCACTTTAACTTGGCAGGTCTTCCCAAAAAATTCCCAAAAAATTGTGAAACTAACTAAATGCAAAGGTGAAGTTATAAATTGAGTTGTTTCTATTAAAATGGAGACTTTTGTTACATTGGTTCTTGGAAGAATTAATCCACACCTTTGAAAGGGTATGTGAATGTGGCTTAGTGGTATAAGAATGGAAGGGTTTAGTATTGGTACCTTCCCTAATATCTTTTCATCTAATATTTTTGTCTTTGCCTAGCGAGTTTTCTTTGTATCTATATTGTGGTTGTTAGATGTTTATATCTATCTGCAATACTAAGTCATTTGCATAGTGCTTAGGATAATATTACTCTATTAAACATAGTTTTATTCACAATATAGAGACTGAATAGAAAAATTTCATTACAATTATAGTCCTGATGTTTTTCATGTGTAAATTATCTATTTTATTAAGACATAGAGACATAATAGAAGAATTTCACTACAATTGTAGACCCGAGCTCTCTGCATTTGTAAATTAGCTATATTTTAATATAACTTTTTTCTTTTTAAACAAAGATTTGTTGGAGGCCCTTTTAAAGCATCAGTGGGATTGAGGAGCATGACATTTCATTTACAATAAATACAAACCTGTCAATCTTCCTCAAATAAAAACTTAAATTGATGATGTTTGTCATAATCCTTTCATGTAAACTTATTTTTCCATTTTGTGACCTTGAGACAGATAAGTGTACATGTAAACATTTCCAGAGAAAAATAGGAATACAATTTTTGGAAATTCTTTTGGCTCGTGGAAATTCTTCATTTGAGCTTTATAATGGTGCTCTATGTACTACTTTGCGGCAATAGGTTTAGGGTCATCTTTACCCTTTTTCTCTTCCTTTGTTTTTCTCCAAGGCCCCTTTATGCTTGTGGATTTTGGGTGAATCCAATGTTTCGTGGGACATCTACACAATTAGTCAAAACCACAAGCCTTTATTGCAAAATCGACAAAAGAAAGTTAAAACAGACAAATAGAATACCCAAGTAATTTGAGTGAAGTTTTCATATTAATGTTGTTAATTAGAACCACAAATATATTTCAATTAAAATGATCTTACATCTCACTAAGCCCCATCCAACAATCTTCTTTGATTTGGATGATTACATTGTATTTTTTTCCTGAAGAAACAAATAAAGTTAACAACTTTGAAAATACTCTTGAAATTATATTCATGTTAACTTGTATCACATGTAAAATTAATATTTATATTTATATTCCTTATTTTAAAAATATGAATAAGATTTAAAATAAACAAAATATATTTTTAACTTTTAAATAGATCTATTATAAAAATAAGAAAGATATCAACATATATAAAAAAAAGCTTACTTAAAAAAAAACTTTAAATAATCACATTTAAAAAACAAATTAATATTTTTCATTTAAATATAATAATGAATTCTACACTATCAATATATATATATAATAATGAATTCTACACTATAAAT
>SNQJ01S0182122.1:0-18368 GCA_010110895.2 Picea sitchensis | reverse complement strand
CTCTCATCTAATATGACATAATGCAATGCAACCTAGATAAGACGATCCCTTACCCACCTAGTAAATCTAATAAATTTTCCAGTGCATTGTGAAACAAAATAGTTCCATTGGAAGAAACATCTAACACCAATACCTCCCAAACCTATAGCTCCAATTCTCCATAGGACGTATCTTCCTTCGATAGATATGACTCTAGAGACAATGCTCATTGAAGTTGTAGTTGTAAACATAAAAATTTCAACATATCTTGCCTAGTGAGACACCTAGAAGAAGACAATTAGAGAGATCCAAATAAGTGCTTTCACTTCTAGAAGTGGCATGAAGCAATAACACGCACCTTCAATATATAACTCCAACATCCTTTAATCATTAAACTCCTAAAAATTTTCTATCATGAGTCGTAAAGGGAGGTGTACATAGAAAGCCATAAATTCATGAGCTAATGGAATATTCAAGTCATAAAGTGGAAAGGGATGCATATATAGAAAGCAATTAAAACACACACATACACAACATGCACAGGATTTGTTTCACATATATTTCTTTTAATATAAAAGGAACACACGTGCAATTTTCTTCCATCAAATAAACATTGAAATATGTCTCGGCCTCCTCATTTATGTGTTTCATTCCTCCTTCATCCTCCACTACTCACTGATAAGGGGAAAAAAACTTGTGTTTTGGGTTGACTGTATAATTAGTTGGTGGATTCGAGGTAGGTAGAAAAAACTATATTTTCTTCTTTATTTTGATTTAATTTTCAATTTCATATTTCACTTTGCTTTATCCTTTGTCTCCAAATCCCCCTTTTCCCTCTATCTACATTTCCATTTATTGTGTCCTTTGTCTCTATTTCCCTACCCCTTTCCTCTATTATACAACGGGTATTTAGCTACTATAAATATCACCATAAGTTAACTAGGTTCATCAAATGAGCAAAAAATGGTTTCCACTAAGACAAAACCATTTGCCAAGACACACTAAATGCAGAATTTTCAAATGCAAAAGTAGAATCCCAAACATAAGAATAATGGTGTATGCATTCATTAATTCTTATGAATATTTATAAATTAATCTCTATCTTTTACCCCATTATAAATAATATTCTCATTTCAAAATAATATTCACTAAACTTTTAAATTAATATTCATTAGACTTGAAAACAATTCTTCTTTTTAAAAGCATAGAATGCTTTTTAATTTTTAACTCTTACAATTACAATGTTTTTCCCGACTTTCTTAAATAATGATATTACAACTAAACTCCACATTTTATGAACATAGAACCTCGATTTAGATTGAATCTTATAATATGAGAATATCACATGCAATTTGATTTAGTAAAATTACATAGTTGATTTAGTAAAATTACATAGTTGACAATAATACATATCTTATTGCATGAGAATATCACATGCAATAAGAATATTACATAGTTGACAATAATACATACCTCGTAGAATTTGATTGGCTTCCATGAAATGCTAATAATACATGCAACATATGGAAATAAATTTAGAAGACAACATTTTTTTAGAATGATTTGGTATGATGAAATGGATAGCAAAATAGATAGATGCATATGTATAGATTTTTTGTATCATTTGTCATTATAGGAAAACACCAAAATGTTTCTAATGAAATTTCTTTATTTAATCATTTTTTTCTAAAGATATTTTTCGGAATGAATTTTTCTGTGAATATTTGATTATAGCATGGTGATAAATGATAGAAAGAAACTAAAACCTCCATATGCTAAATTTGCTAGATCCAAATGTAAACTTTGAAGACAATGCCCCACCACCATTGAACTAAAATGATAAAATATTAAGAGAGATGGGCAACCTTAGAACTTTGAGTGACACTTTTAGGAGTAGAGATTCAATTGTGTGCTCTCTTGCCCAAATTATAGATATCAATATTCAGATAATTACCCAATTCAATTAGGCATTATACAACATTACTCTTAGAAATAGAATCCTTTTGTTACAAAATTAATTTACTAAAAAAACAATGCATTACAATAAATTTTCATATTAAAAATAATAATTGTGTTGTTTATGTTTAGTGTTTATGTTTAGTGTTTATTTTAAATGTGTCCATTAGTTATTAAAAACTTATTTTTCCTAAGTAGATACAAATGAAAAATGTAGTCATCTATATTAAATCTAGCATCAAAATCACCATATCAAAATTGTGAAAATGAATAGTTGTTTCTTTTCCACACTCAATAAGATACAACTTTTCCCCAAAACTTAATCAATGCACTTAATAAGATACAACTTTTCCCCAAAACTTAATCAATGGACTCAATAAGATACAACTTTTCCCCAAAACTTAATAAGTTCCCAATAACGATGTTCTTCTTCATTGATTCGTTCCATAGAAACTTGCAAGACACTTTTTATGTAAAAAATATATTTTCATACTTAGAAAATGTGGTTGCTTGCACTGGAAAATTGTAAGACACTTTTTATTTAAAAAATAATTTTTCATATTTAGAAAATGTGGTTGTTTGCACTACTAAATTGTTGAACATTATCCTCCAGATGGAGTTTTCACCCATTTCAAAGTTGTTGAGCTTGTGACATGACATAAATTACACAACCTCGATCATGGGATGGGTACAAACTCCACATGTCAGATTATATATTTGTCTACTTCCTAATGTTGATTTGATATTTGGATGGAGTTTGCATCCATTTCAAAGTTGTTGAGGTTGTGACGTGACATAGATTACACAACCTCAATCATGGGATGAGTACAAACTCCACATGTCAAATTATATATTTGTCTACTTCCTAATGTTGATTTGATATTTGGAAAAAGAGTTGTTTGTTGGTGTTAAACTTGCTATCTTCTTAAATTGTTTATATGTATTCTTTGACCATAGTAGTGGCCATGGAATATTTTGTTGGCCTCTCTACAATGTTATAAGTATTGGATTAATATGGGTTTAGAGATGGACGACTATGCATGGGGAGAAAGATAACTAGTGCCTAAATTATTTTGAGGCATATTCTTAACTCAATGGAATATGTATCTTTTCTGTAATTTTGAATCGGCGCTTTGGAGGGCTCTTAGTGGGAAGCATAGTAAACACAAGTCATTGCAAGTACTTTAGTGAAAATATAGAATTCCGTCACCTAGACCAAAAGCTTGGTGATCGACTATCATTTTTCTTCCACTCTTTCCACAAGAACATCTTAGAGATCTCAAGGAGAAACCTAGAAGGTGAAGGGTATACCCAAAAACATAAAATTTTCTTAGGCTATATCCAATATCAACATTGAGAGGCCAACCACCCATGTATACACAATTTATGGTTGTTAAAAAGATGACCAACATTCAACTCAAGAAGAGGGATCCCATAAATTAGGCCTGTACTAACTTTAGAACCACTCATATACCTAAGGGCCTCAACAACCAAAACATATAAAGCGATAGACAAAGACATTGTTGATAGATTAAATGAAAGATCCCCACCCGCTCAGATTTGTTTTTAATAAATAAAAATACTGAGGTATTTTCAAAGAGGGTTTCAATAGTATATAAACCTAGGCCCAAACCTTAAGGCTTGGAGAATAGGCTAGATAAAAGGTCATTTTGTGTGGTCGTATGCTTTCTCATAGTCAATTTTGATGAAGAGAGAATCAATGGTATAACTTTGGGCCCATCCCATGTCCTCCCATACTGCTATTACATTGTCCAAAGTGAAACACACATAGATAAATCCAATATATTTCACAATGATGATTTTCAAAAGAATATGCTTAATGATTTTCAAAAGAATATGCAAAGTAACGGATATTGAACTCGAGGTGGTAATTTCCAGGTTGCTTTCCTTTGGAATAAATTTTACAAGGCCTTGATTAATCCAATGCCCAACCAAAGACATTTCCAAGAGCTTCCCTATACTCGTATAGTAGATCTAGCCCAAAAAATCCCACACAATGATGTAAAATGAGAGAGGAAACCATCAAGACCAACCGCCTTGTCCTCCATTAAGGGCTCACCAACGCATCCAAGGATAGTCTCATTTTTGGCATTTTTTTGTGGCCCCAAATCATATTTTGACAAACATAACAGTTCAAGGTTGGCCAAATAAATTCGCCATTGTGCATTTCAAGTTTCAAGTTTAAGAGCAGAGTTAACATCTGATTAAGGGAAAAGGTGAACATATAAAGGCGAGAAACAAGCATACTACTAGTAGATCCATCTCGTTGTAACAATATTACAACAAAAAACATTATAATGATATTCCAGTGTTAAAAAAAATCTAGTGTTAAAAAATACAACAGTTCCATAGAATCTTACTTTTAAGAATCTCAACTTTCTCATAATCTAAAGACAAAAAAACATAGTTGAAATAATAAAAAGTAGTCCATCTTTTATCTATTGCATATGCCACATACCATATTCCATCTTTGAACTTGCCTTTGACAAAACATCTGCATCTTCATTCATTTCCTTGTATATATCATGAAAAGAGACAACATTAAAATTTGATGATCCCTTTTTATAGGTTAAACTTTTCATAATTTCCAATATCAACAAACTTGGAAAATAAAATTTTACAATTCAATATAACAAAAACCCACCATGAAAATATGAAATATTTGGCATGTGATGTCCTCCTCCTGGACCCAAAATTGTCTATAATTCCTTCCTACAAAAATGTCATGTCGTCCTCCTAGACCCAAACCTCTCTAAATTCCTACCTACAAAAGTTGCGATGACTTCCTACAAAAGTTGCAAGCAATCAATATGGATTAACGGATGAATTGTTTTAAACACGTGAACATTCTTATGGCAACAAGGAAGATAAATAGAAATTACATAGTAATAGGTGTGGATTTTCAGTTTTATGTCGAAAATGTTCAAATGGGAGTTTGAAAATTGATGGATTTTCCCAATCATATTATAAAACCAAATCTGATTGTAACTAGCCTAAATTGTTGTATTTATGTGTTATTTTATGAATAAGAAAGATTTGCCTTATTCTTATAGTTATGCAAATATCATATTTCTATATTGCTTCTATAGGGGCACATTCTAAAAGTCGGTCTACTCTAGAAGTTCCAATTTTCTGGTTTATACAAGAAGGAGATCCCCTTCTTATAGATAAACATTACCAAACAAAAGCACTTCCAAATATGGTTGTTGTTGTGTAATCAAGTCAATTTGACTGGGAGAGCCATTTGCAATGTAATGGTCAATCGATATTATGGGATTTGAGGTAAGTCCTTTCCAAATCAAGCCTTGCCTTATTTGCCTAGGTTGGGATAAGTTGTACATTTAAGTTTTAGCTAGTTCCATTCCTCTCAAAGTGATGTTTTATTTTCTTCTACGATGATGTCGTAGGAATCCTTTAAAATTTGGCCTAGCAACAATTGTTGAACATCTAGCTAGCCCAGTGCCACTTCATTTGACTTATAGCCATGCTCATGAAAATGCAATCCAAGTATGTAAGGGCCATTTTGCTAATTGGATTTATTCATTTATTATATGTTTGTTTGTTTGTAAGGGGGCATTGTTGTTGTTAATTAGAGTTGTGCTCAAGATGATGATAATTTTGTTTGAATAGGACTAGATTTGGTTTTTTTAGTGCAACCCTTTTTCAAGAATCTTGTAATGATTAGTTGATTCGACATCAACTTACAAGCCAGCTAGTAATGATCAAATAGAGTTGATTGTAATTATGATACTAGTGATACATCTCATTAAACTTGGGTCGATATGAGTATAATCCTAATCAACTATGATGTTTATAGGAGTCAAGCTTCAACAACTATGAATACTATCATGTTGAGAAAACATAATACTCTTATTAGTGCATCTATTACTGTAATTATGTATCCCTTATTTCACATGTTTTATTATTGTGAACCAATCTGATCAATGAACCAAGAAGTTTGTGTATTCATGGACACTTTGCAACATGAAGAAGGTTTGAGGTGATGACATCATGCACTCATGATCATGCACTCAAGTAGTCAAAGGAAATTCAAAGAATTTTCATTTTCAGCTTCAAGGGATTCATACATAAAAGAAATTATTTGAACATATGATGTTTTATATCTTGGGTTTTGTCGATGAACTCAATGGTATAGGGGAGCTTTCTTATGGAAATATTGATTAGGAGGAGGTTAAGGTTTAGAGAGTGCAAGAGTTAAAAGATCTAGTAAAATGAGGGAGCTTGTGTTGGAGAAGAAATTTAAGCTTGAGAAGATATTTAAACAAGATCATGTTAAAATGGATGTAACATTTACAGAACAATGCCTAATGGATCACATAAATTTTGCAATGGATTTACTAGCAAGCATGGATGAACAAGTTGACAATGAAAAAGAAGAGGCACTCAATAGAATAGAAATAATGGACAATGAGGATATTGTCCATTTCTCTTCCTTTTGTTTTCAATAAGCCTAGAATGATTCCTTATGGATCAACAATCAATGTAGCATCTCTCTTAAACCAGGAGAACAGTGGGAAATTCTAAAAGTCAATCTACTCTTGAAGTTCTAGTTTTTTGGTTTATACAAGAAGGAGATCCCCTTATTATAGATAAGCATTACTAGGAAAAAGCACTTCTAGATATGGTTGTTGTTCTATAGTCGAGTCAATCTGACTGGGAGAGCCATTTGCAATGTAATGGTCAATGGATATTATGGGATTTGAGGTTTAGATGAATGTGATAAAGGAAACATTTTTAGGTGGATAAAAGGTATTCTTACCCAAATGTGCAATAGAGCCACCTCTTATGTTCATTATGGATCTTCCTCTTTGTCTTCCCCAAGGGACAGGACTATTAGAAACATCATGAATTTATTTTCCCAAAACACCCTTCTTCTTAAACCTTTTGTTTGAACTAACTACTATTTGGACATTGTTACCCCCCCATTCCTACAGGTGACTAGAGTAGATCATGTCTCGTGGCCTGCATTGGATAACATGATCCTGACCATGATGATGATCAACGTGTCCACATATGGCAGCCCAACAATTCCCCTCATTCACCTTTACAACTACATGTCAACCAAATCTCATCACATTCAAGCAACCCAAAGTATGGGAGATGGTAAACCATTGTCACCATGAGGTATGTTATTCCTTCTTTCATGCAAAGTGTTGTGCTTAATTTTTCGGCCATGTGGATGAGGATATTTAGTTGAAGTTGGATAATTGATCACTAGTTTGGGAAATTGTGTTAGTTGGATTTTTACCTTGGTGGTCAGCTTATGTGCCTTAATCCAATGTTGCCATCACCCAAGGAAAAGGAGTACTACTGAGGGGCCTCACAAGGGTAACATTCCATTCCCCACCATACTTAACACTTTCCATATTAGAGCCTCTCATAGTGTACTAAACTTCAACAATGGGTCATGGTCCATTCTCTCATTAGAAGAGGGGTTGAAGGCCCATAGGTTTTTTCACACATGTTGCTAAAATAATAAGAAACTAATGCTAAAGAAAGAAAGGAATGACAGAAAAAAGGACTAACAAAAGCTAGTCCAAACTTGAACTCTACTCTTTCAATGCACGCCCTAGTCCCAAACAACAATGCTACAAATTGAAACCTTATAAAGTGGACTTGAAAATATAATGAACTGGACTAGAAAGATGGTTGATAAAGGGGTTTTGGAAAAACAACACGTAAATATGGGGTAACTCAAAAGAAATCACACCCTCCACAAAGGCGCTCATGGGTATGGATTTAATGACACCATGAGCCATGAAGTAAGCCCTAAAATAATATCACTATCACACTTACTCTTGAAGGGTTTTTACTTCTTGTGTCACTCTCAAGACCTATCCCTCTACCTGGGTTATTTTATTTATTGTCAAGATGGCACGCCTGATAGGGCTAGATGAAGGCCCTCCCATACTCAAGATTTTCAACTCACATGGGGTCTTGGGTTGGTGTGATTCTTGAAGGGGATACTAAGGTGAATTGTCTTACATGGATTATATCTTAAGTTACAACTTACTTTGCATGTTTTAAGGACTAATGTCTATTATGAACTTTGGCTAACCATGTTTTATACTTTGATTTGTTTTGGATGGCCCTGCCATGGTTCTTGAGGGATGCCTTGAGCTTTGTTGGCAGCCAACAATCCTGTTGATTTTTATCAAAAATAAAATCACCACAAAGAGATTATATCTTTCTGTAGATGCCACCTCCTCGCATTTATAAAAGTTTATGTTTCTGAGTTTCGAGGCAATGATTGGGCTAAACTTATCTTATGAGTTTTCTTTCGTTTAATTTTTTCGTTTGTTTTGTCTTAAAATTCATGACTGTAAGCATGAATTTAAAGAAAAAAATGGTTTGGGTAATGGTTCTATGTCTACCTAAGAAATTTCACTTTGAAGGCACCCATATGTTTCTAAGCTTCAATTTTTATTAACTCATTGATTAATTCACCATCACAATTTTTATGCATTATGGGTAATGTCGTATAATCAGTTCTATGGTTGATTGTTTGGTTTTAATTTGTGAATGCGCAAACATTGGATTAACATTCATGCTCTCAAAATTCATATCAACTCCCATGTCGTGGTACAGGTCTGATGCACCCTCGACTACACCTCACCTTGTTGTATTGTGCATTAATGAGCCTATTCATTATTCAAATTGGCATTTGATACTGTTGGAGGGTTTGGTATTCATTTTGGGTAATGGTTCATAGTTTTGCATGCCTTCTGGTGTTATGTTCTTCCAAATTCATTTTATCAAGCATGGCAGTCTCCAAACTTCATAGTTTTTGGGCCTTTCTGGTTTACACATACCTCTCTTTGTTACTTGTTTATTTGAAGCTGAAACCTACCTACTGTGATATCTATTGTGTCTATTTCATAGTGGCCATGCCCCTTGTGGTTTGAATCGAGCTGAATGGTTGCCAAGACCTTCTTTCCCACGATGATGCTATAGATGACCTGAAGGCTCACGGTTGGGATATCTTCCTCAAGAAATTTGAAGGTTATAATCTTGAGGTCGCGCAGGCCTTTGCACAGACATTTGATGGTTTTAGGGCCAAGGTCGAGGATGTGCAATTGGAGGTCACAGAGGATTTCATAGCCCGGGCGACAAGACTCCTACAGGAAGGCGAGAAGTGGTTTAAAAATGCTAAAATGGAGGATGTTCCATGGAGCTTGTTCATGGTTTCTCGTGAGTCTACCTGTTGCCCCAAAGGTATTCCTATTGCCTTTCTGAAACCTAGATGGCACAGCCTCATTTTAATTTTGAAATAGTTTATCACATGTGAAGGCCGATATGGTTTGGTCTTTTTATACCACATATAGTTGCTTATGTTATTCATAGGGTTTGAATTGAACATGTTGTTCTACTTGTTAATGAGCCTTTATAAAATGTCAAATGTTATAAGTGACAGAGCATGAACTCCATGTAGAGTATTTTTCATCACAGGCTCGTTAAAATCCTGTTGCAATCACATCTATCACAAATTGAGGACAATTGGGAGAGTTTCTTGAGCCGAAATGGTTTTTCCCAGGCCAACAATATAGTCAACCTGCCTTTAAATGTAAACCCCAATTTGGATAGTTCTGTGACCGAAAGTCAGTGTTTCAATTCACCTGATGACTGTGAATCTAATGAATCTGTGTCTATTTCTTTGGAAACCCCCATGGTTAAGGAATTACCATGTATGTTTTCGCCCAGGAAATTGTTGGAACAAGTAGTGGTCGAATTAAAAGGAAAATATTCCCCTGTGCTTACGAATGAATCTAATCAGGATCATAATGATAAACCTGTCGCGAAGAAAATTCATAAGGGTAAGAAATAGCAGAGCTCAGATTTAAATTTTAAGAATAAGAGGTCTGGTCGATTGATTTCTAGGAATTTAAGGAATGGTAAAAAGGATCATTTGAGCTTGATCTCTATGATTGAGGTCAATGATCATTGTTCAGATGAAGAGATAAACGATTTCCTAGCTCAAGAATATTCGGACAACCAATGTCCCAGGAACGAAACTACTGCCCAAGTTGAACAGTATGACTTTGTGTCTAGATTACCCCCGTGTCTCAAGGGAAAAGAAGGTTTTGTTGGAATTAGTCATGACTTGAAACAAGCCACAGGGAAGCACGAAATACCCATTTTTTACTACATTCCACATCGATATGCCACTGCACCAATACATTGTGACAGTTGCCTAGATTGGATAGAACGTTATTACAGGTATATTTCATTGTTACAGGCTCAAGTAAAATGTCTAGTTGCTCGGAGTTCTCTACTGGAATGAGAGAACCAAGAGTTGAAAGCACACACTGAAAGGGAAAATAAAAGACCCAAGAGATCTGGTAATACAATCATAAAAAATACAACCAGTTTCAAAGCCATCATAAATTCGGCACTGTCTAATCCTTCTTTTGCTAATTTCTAATGGTAAAAATGATTTTGTTTGATTTTATTTCATTCTGTTATGAAAAATAAAAATAGGGAGATTTAATTTTGACTTCTTTTGTTAATAATAAGATTAGCTATAGAATCTATGATTCTGTAGCGAGTTTGTTTCTGAATATTAGTTAGCATTATTTTCTGAATATCAAATTTGTTTTTCTATCTACAGGAAATTGATGATTATGATGTTGATTACATGGGGAAAACATCTTGGATCATGCGCTCTATTATTCAGTAGTTTCTTTCTTTTATGTAGATAAAACTTTGTTATTACTTTGACAAACCAACTCATACAGGAGTGGTTTCTAGTTTTACTATTTTTGTAACACTGTTTATTTTTTGGGGATTGTACTCTACCTTGCATGATAAGAGTATGTGAATCCTAAGCTAATTTAAATACTAGTCACTCTTAGTAGTGAGGACATCTTTTGCTAGGATACATTATGGACATATAATTTTTGAAAACTATTATGGAGAAGTTGTTCAACATTTGGCTTTAGACCTGTGTGACGCTTACACCATTTTGTTTTTGCCTCCATCCTATGAAATATCATAATGCTTGATGCAAATTTAGTCTAGTTATCGTATGGTATTTCATATTATTAAGCACTTTAATTATGTTTGTAATTTGTTGTTCCATATTACATCTCTGATCAATCTGCCATTTAAATATTGTTGATTTATGTTGGATATTAAGTGATGGATTACATTAATGATTTGAATTGAGTTTCCTCTCTTTATAAGTATTGATTATCATAAGGTCATCATATCTATATATTTATCATTTTGTTGTTTTATTCTTGTTACAAAGCACCTTTGAGTTTGTTATGGGAGTATTAGCATCGTTCTATTACAGGTTTCCCTCATAAGCAGGATAGTCAGGAGCTTGAATTGCACAGAAGGATAAAGTCAGCTTAGTCGATTAGTTACAGGTTAGTTTACATGTTATTTATTTAAAATATTTTGCTAATGAAATAAGAACAACATGAATTAGATTTTGATTGTTTACGTATTCTTATTTCATTTATATTTGATTAGCATTCATTAGTTTTAGATTTTTAGAAATTCAAAAGAAAACAGAAAAATGTATGTGCTTTATTTATCTCTTTCATAAACAATTTCAAAAACATTTGTTTTGCAAGATGTCAAGTAAATCGTGTACGCTGCACATAAATTGCTTATAATCATATGCACATATTCACGTTTCCATTTGAACTTTTATAATTATTATAGTATTAGTGTAAAAGCTTTATAGATTAGTTTCTTTTCTTTATTATTTTTAGGACTTTAGTTGGCCAACGGAGCCATTAAACTCATCGGGTCATTTCATCCGAATTTGACCTTCCAGTTGACGGTGTGTCAAATACACCCGTCAACAAATGGTGCTAGAAGGAGGGCTTGAATTTAATTGATGGCACGTGGAGGTTGCAAGACTCCTCCCCCGCACACTCACACTAATGGTGTAACGCGTAGTCAATTAGACAATAACGTTACACTTGAAACAACAACTAACTCAAACGATAACCCTGATATTCTCGTTGAACCAGTGACAACAGTTCCTCAAGGGATTGGCATCCAAGAAATTGTCCTCCAATCACTAATAAGAACTCATAGTGCCTTAGCATGTATCAGACAACCTGGTAGGCCACTTAATCAACCCCTTGATTTCACGAATATCCAAGAACAACTTCAAGGCACTGCTCTACCCGAAAACCCTTTAGATGGAAACACTACTAATCCCACTGAAACTTTTATCCCGGGAGCTGGAGGATCTGGTATCCCACCATCCCCACCTGGTTCTTCTCCATCTTCTTTAGGAGGAGAGTCTTCAGACGAAGGCAGTTCTTCATTTGAACCATCTCAGCCTTCGACACCACCAAATCCCATGGAAAACCAAAATAATCCTTCCAGACCTTGGCTCAATCAAGATTTTGTGGTCGTACCTAGACCCCAACACCCATTACCTAAACATTAGGTGAAATGGTTGCCCAAATTTGATCCAGATTCGAAGCAATCAACTGAGGATCACATCAAGAAATTTATGTTGGCCATTAGACTCTGGAGCGTTGAACACGAGGATGTAGTATGAAGATTATTTCCTTATACTTTTGAGGGAAATGCATCCACATGGTATTTCGCTCAACAACCCCATACCGTCGTCTCTTGGGACAAGTTCGAAACTTGTTTTCTGAAAAAAATTAGAGATGATAAATCTCTAGAAGTCTTGGTTATGGAACTCTCCAGTTTAAAAATTAACCTTCAAGAAAAAGTGAAACACTTTAACCAAATATTTCTTACATTAAAAAACAAAATCCCTGCAGATTTGATGCCCGCAGAAAGTTTAATTGTTGTATATTATGCTAAAGCCCTGCACAATAACATAACAATATGGGTCAAAAGGTCCAAGAAGAACACTTTGTTAGAAGCATTTGAGGAGGCAAGACAAATTGAGAAAGATATTATTAGCTTAAAAGATAATATTAATAGTGAAGCTGAAACAACATCGTCCTCTAAGAAGAAAATAGAAATTCTCACAAGGCCTCCTCAAACAAAAAACCAATAGGAAACTTTAAACTTGGAGAGCTTGCAGAAAGCTTTCCAGAAACTGTCCAATCAGGTCGTTGACTTGAAAAGATCAACCGAGGAGGCATCCACAAGCAAAGGGAGTTTCAAACCTCCTCTTAGGAAATATTTTCCTCCAAACCGGCCAAACCCGACCACAGAAGATCTAAAGTTCAAAAGTTTACAGTATGCTTTGCAAACCATCTTAGAAGCACATAATAATTATGTTTATGTTCCTCTTGAAAGTTTTGATGATACAGTTGAGGAAGAAGTACCAGAATAGGAGGACTCATATCCTCCTGTTTTCGATCACTTATCGGACAATATCTTCCAAGCAAATTTCAAAACTGTCCACCCCTACAACACAAGAAGCAAAACGCAGAACAAACCCCTTCCCGAAGTAAGTAAAAATGTGTTTCCAAAACAATTGAACCAAACTAAAATTAAACAAAGCCTAGTAGCCCCAGTTTTAGAGTATGATTCAATTGAAGATATAAATAAATTGAGGGCTAATATTTATGTTTTTGAACTGTTGAAATTTCCTCTTATTTTGTAGAAAATGCTTCAAAGCATCGTTGAAAACAGTAAAAAGAGTGATGTTAGCAGAAAAAAAATCAGTAGAAATTGATTCAAACACAGTTAAAAATGTCCCAACTAAAAAGACATCTAAACGTCAAGACAAAAGGGACTTAGAAGAAAAAACTGTAGCAAATGTAAATAAAACTGTTTTAGGGACAACATTAAAAAATCAGCAGAATTATGTTGTTTTCACACGAAAAAAATGTCCCACCTTTTTTTATTAACCTTTGAAATTTTTAATAGGAATGTACATAATTGCATGGTTGACTCCGGTGCATCATCAAACATGATTCCTCTATCTGTATGTCAGAAAATTAATACATAAGTACAACCTTTTGATCTTAAAATTATTCAGCTAGATCGAACAAATGTTAAAGTAGTCGATGAGCTTAAGAATGTGTTGATTAGACTATCATCCAATCCTAAAGTTCATCTAGTAATTGATGTAATCGTTGTTGATATTCCTGAAGTTTATGGTATGTTTTTAAGCAGAGATTGGTCAGAAAAGTTGCACGGTTATTTCACCACAGACTGGTCTCACTTGTGGCTGCTTGAAAATGGACAGCCCAATAAAATCAGGATAAACCGAGAACATTATCTTAAGCATACCGTGACAGATTTGAATGATCCAAACGAGCCTTTCATTACCACAGTAAATTCAATGGAAATGTAGGGGATGAATACCTTTTTCGGTAACTTCACGACTAAAATTTCTCTTATCACAGACCCAGAACAACAATCTGAAGTAATGGTCTGCACTCAGATATCAGTTTCACCAAATGTGCCAAGCATTGTTAATGACACACAGATCTGGTCCTTATATTTCGATGGATCTAAATGCCAAGAAGGAGCAAGTGTTGGTTGTGTACTCATTGATCCTACAGGTAATAAAACTTTTATTGCTTGTTGATTGAAGTTTGAATGTACTAACAACACAATTGAGTATGAAGCGCTTCTGCAAGGACTTAAGAAAGCATTGGATATGGACGTATAAAATTTGATAGTATTCAGTGATTCAAAAATCATGGTCAAGCAAGTAAGAAACGCCATACATTGTTTATCATCGCATCTGAAAAGCTACCAAACCGAGGTATGGAGTTTAATGCATAAATTTTAAGCATTTAATATAAATTATGTTCCTAGGATGAGTAATTTGGAAGTTGGTCTACTAGCCAATGTTGCTTCTAAATTGTTGTCTGCTGAAGGTCTTTCCCCTAATGCGTTTTCGATCGAATTGTTGTGCAGGTCGTCTATTCTAGATAACATCATGAATTGGAGAGTATTCAATGATGACCAACAGATCATAAACTTTATGCATATGGAAGACACCTTCCAGGATGTGGTCATTGATGAAGGAACTCATGATGAGAATCTTCAAAACTTCACAGTAATATCTGATCCATGATCTCCTGAATCAACATCTGAACCGGTAAACTCTATCCCCAGATTTGTTGTGATATTAGAGAAATTTTATGATTTGCATGATAAGTTTAGAGGGGTAGTCAACTGCAAAACTAATAGTTCCTCTTTGATCTATGAAACTGTTAATTTAGGAACAAGAGATAATCCTCAAAATATTAATCTGGGAAAGGGATGTTATGAGCAAGAAAGATCTGCCTTTATAAAATTATTTAAATAATTTAAATATGTATTCGCCTGGACGTATGATGACCTTAAAACTTTTGATCGAAACATCATGCAGCATATAATCCCTATGAAACCCCAGACTCAGCCTTTTCAACAGAAATTGAGGAAGATGCATCCTAAATTGGAACCTACTATTAAAAAGGAACTAAAAAAATTACTAACTGCAAATATAATTTTCATGGTTAGCCACACTCAATGGGTGTCTAATTTAGTCCCTGTAAGGAAGAAAAATGGTGAAATTTGACTCTAAGTCAACTTTTGAAACTTAAACCGAGCATCTGATAAAGACAACTACCATGTTCCTCCAATGGAACAAATTCTACAACAGGTCTCTGGTTCTGAAAGACTATCTTTACTAGATGGTTTTTTAGGTTACAACCATGTCCTTATGTCTCCTTCGGACCAGCTTAAAACCACCTTTTGTACCCCATGGGGCACTTACACCTACAGGAAAATCCCTTTTGGAATGATAAATGTCAGTGCCACTTTCCAGAGAGAAATGGATATTGTTTTTCATGGCCTCATTAACCAGTCAGTTGTGGTCTGTCTTGATGATGTCACTGTCTTTTCTAAAAACAAGAAAGATCACCTGTCTCACCTTAGGGTTGTCCTGGAACGATGTCGCAAGTTCCGAATATATCTCAACCCTAAGAAATCGGTATTTGCAGTAGAGCAAGGTAAACTACTTGGGTTTATAGTATCTAAAGACGGAATGATTATTGATCCCGAAAGAACCCAAGCCATTGCTAAAGTCCCCCCTCCTTCTTCCAAAAAGGCCATGCAATCCTTTTTGGGCAAGATTAATTTTGTCAGAAGATTTGTCCCTAGTTTCTCAGAAATTGTCAGACCGTTACAAAATTTAATTAAAAAAGATGTTTTGTACCGTTGGGGACCACAATAAAGTCAGGATTTTGATTCAATTAGAAAATCAATAATAGAAGCCTCTTCTTTGATGAGTTCCGATTTTTCTCAGTATTTCACTATTTACACTTTTGCATCTGACCGATCTTATGTTGTTGTACTTACACAAAAAAACGTTGAAAGTAATGAGATACCCATTGCCTTCATGAGATCAACCTTTAAAGGAGCATAACTTAATTATACAGTAGTAGATCAGCAGGCATATGTTGTTTTTAAAGAAGTGAAACACTTCTGGTCTTACTTGCTAAAATCTAGAACCAAAGTTGTTGTTCCTTACCCAGCTGTGAGGAACCTGTTAGTACAAAAAGAGTTGGGTGAGAAAAGGGAAAATTGGATGACATTGCTACAGGAATATGATCTTGAAATAACTCCTTCACAAATTGTTAGAGGTCAAGGCCTATGTAAACTAGTGGCTGATTTAGTTGTAGAATAGGAAAGTCAAATAAACACCTCAACTGTAAATAAACATCACGAAGAAAAGATCAGTTGTGCACAAGCTACTTCCAATTCTTGGTATGAGAACATTAGATTTTATCGAATGCATGGATATTCTCCCCTCAATCTTGATCCTAAAATCAGAAGAGAACTTAGGCTTAAATCTACATCTTTCCAGTTAATCAATGATATTTTATTTCGAAAGAACTTTGATGGTGTTTTTTTGCGTTGTTTAGAAAATGAGGAATATGAAAGAGTGTTGGCTGAACTTCATGCCGGTGAAGCCAGTGGTCACTTCGGTGGAGATACTACTACCCACAAATTGTTAAGGGTTGGATACTATTGGCCTACCTTGTTTAAAGATGCCCATATGTTGTCCCGCAAATGTGTAATCTGCCAAAAGGCTGCAAGACAGGTGAAAAAGGTCGCTTTCCCTTTGAAACATTTTCAGCAATGGGGCCTAGACATCATAGGACCAATCAATCCCTCTTGTTTGCAACAACACAAGTATATCCTGACAGCAACAAACTATTTCACAAGATGGTCTGAAGTTGTACCTTTAAAAGTGGTCAACACCAATTAGGTAGTGTCTTTTCTGAACTCCCATATCATCACTCGATTCGGCGTTCTTGAATGTCTGGTTTTCGATAACGCCTCTTACTTTTCGTCCCTTGATATGAACATTTTTTCTCTGGAAAAAGGGATTAAATTGAAATGTTTTTCAAGCTACTACCCTCAAGGGAATGGCCTAGCAGAATCAACAAATAAGAATTTAATCAAGATTATTAAAAGGACAGTTTCAGAAAACCATAAGAATTGGCATAATGCACTCTGGGCTGATAGGGTAACTCCAAAAGCCTCTGTTTGTAATTCTCCCTTCTTCCTTGTCTATGGAAGAGAAGACATCCTCCCCCCACATGTTTTACTCCCTTCTCTGCAACTATCGCAGAAAGTTCAAGAAGAGGATTGCCCTCCTCTAGAAAATCGGATAAATCCCTTGTTAAAACTAGAAGAGGTGAGAACACAAGCTAAACAAAAACTGGACCAAAACCAGCAAATTGTAAAACGATGGTTTGATTCAATTTCATCTTCTGATAGGAATTTTGATGTCAGAGATTTGGTTCTCAAGTGGAACAAATCTCACAAGGGAAAGGGGGAACATACCAAGTTTCAGTACTTGTGGCTAGGACCATTTGTAATTTCTGAAAAATTGGGTCCCAACTCTTTATGTCTGGATAATTTGGAGGGACAACCAGATACTTTCCCAGTGAATGGACAGGCTCTCAAGAGGTATTTCACATGATGATCTCTGATGCACCCTCTTGTAAATATTTTTAATTTTCTTTTCCGTTTTGATTTTGGTTCTTTTCATTTTGCTTGATTTTGATTTGTTTTCTAAATAATTATGTCTGATTCACCATTTTATTTGTGGAAGAGAATCATAATGCTCATTCATTAGCAATGAGTGATAACTTTCCAATCACCTGAGCAGTAAGTGCTAAAACTCGGATCAACATAAGTAAGTTTCTATTCAAATCAGTGTTTCTGGATTCTCATTGAAATTACAAGAAGTTGTGATTATACTTAACAAACTTCTAACGTTGTCCCTATTTTAAGGAAAACCAACTCAACTGTACATTCCCATCCTCAAGATTGTTTCTTAACATAAATCTAAGTGTCCAAATCATGATGAAGGTCATCAAAACAGAAGAATAATTTGTAAATGATCAAAATTTCCATTCCAAACCATGAGATTTTCAGTATCACCCTGCGCTCTTGAATATCATGAAGTTCTAGAAATTATAAAA
>SNQJ01S0182120.1:0-19178 GCA_010110895.2 Picea sitchensis | reverse complement strand
AGTGCAAAAAGAGAAACCCCAAAAGAAGTACGATGATCAATCCTTCACAACAAGATTCAAGAATTTTAGGAACAAAAGGAAGTTTGGTTCAAGGAGGAAGCCAAATCAAGAGAAAGATATTTCAGAAACACAATGCTTCAACTATCGAAAGTATGGCACTACAAGAATCATTGTCCTGAGATAAAGAAAAGGAAGGGGACACACAAAGCATTAGTTGCCGAAGAAAAGGAACCTACAAAAAAGACTAAGCAGGATGAAAGATACTTCTTCTTCTAAAGGTAACAATAGTCTTCTTGGTTCTTGTACATATCTTGTTTGCATAATCTCTGTACATATCTCGTATATCTATCTCTTAGAATGTAATATGTTCCAAGAAGAACTATACCTATGAAAGCTATTACAAGATAAGCTGAAATCAAAATCAATCCTGAAGAGACTGAGAAGAAGCAAGACAGAAAGAAGTTAGCAATCAAGAGGAGTTTGGAGAAAGACTTATAACACTTTGTAGAAGGGAATGAGGATGCATATGGAAGTGTGGACTCTCCTGGATTGAGGGAGCCGGTTATATATCACCAAAAATAAGAACATTCACTCATACATGAAGCAAGGATTAGGAGGGAGCTAATCCTATGATCCATTGAAGATGATGAAGTATATATCTATGGTAGCAGCCATAAAAGGTAGTACATGTTCAGTTCAACCTCAGAAGAAGTCTTCTTCGAAGAGAAGCCTTAAAGTATCTCTGGTTGTCCATCCACATCCGTGATCCTATAATGAAAGGAAGAAGTGGAATCTTTAGGGCATGGAATCTATAAGAAACTCCATGGACCCAAGAGCTAAAGAAAAACATCATGAAGAACATGAAGATTCCAAGAAAGAAAGAGAAGCCAGAACAACCAGTCACTGTATTAAGAATCACAAGATTACTAGCCTGATATGAACTCACTAAAAGAAATCAAGCAGAGGAACTGAAAATTGTGATGAAGAACAGTGTATATATGCAAGCATTCCAAGATCCAGAACTAGAGGTTCTCCCAGATGGAGGGAGAAGACTATGATGATTACTTTCTCCTATAAACCAGACATACCTCTACATGAGTCATTATATCATCCGCAATATCCATGGGTTGGAGTTCTACATCAAATGAATGCAAAGACTATTCTCCAGAGCAATTGAACAAAGAGTGTATGAAGAGAAACCTCAAGACTTTGAGGCATACCAGAAAGAGACCCTTGTATGCAGATGGAATAAGATAACTTGGTGGAGAACCTCTAATGCACATCAAAAGCATGGTTGAAGATTTTCTATAACGGAGATATTGTATCAGAATGATTACTCAGAAGATTAGGATGATAGATTGCCAATCCATGAAAAAGATCTCATGATGACAGAAGAAGTGCCACATGGATATGTTCCAATTTAACCCTTGCCACAATGTTGTGAGCTAGCAGGAACCAAGAGGAATCCAACAATGATATACTTTATTGATCAGGGCTACATGAAGCCTTCAGAGAAAACCAGTGTTCCAAACCGAATTACATTTGAAATCAAGCATTACATTATCCATGATGAAGTCCAGAAAGGAGAAAGTGGTTCTCCAATACATATCTCCACAGATGAGCAGATAAGAAGACATTTTGGTAAAGCTTCTGTCCAAAATGAAAGAGTTTGCATACTCAAGTTGGAGCTCGTGGAGACGACTTCCTTATTGAAAAATGAAGATATGAATCCCAGGTTGGGAGGGAGCACTGACGTGTTATTGACTCATGGACAGTCATTTTTTAGTTCGAAAAATGGTCCAGGATGAGCAGTTCCTTTCCAATTCAAAAAGTGGTTTGAGATTTCTAACGGATGGGCATTTTCCAGTTCAGAAAATAGTCCAGATCGAACGGTCATTTTCGTAATGAAAATGGTTCGATGGATTGTTGATGTACCATAGACAACAATTTCCCATTATGTTTAACACGGGGAATGGTCTAGGGTAGACTCTCTTCTTGAGGGTTACTCAAGAAGACTGGTCTGCCTCGCCAGACAACGATTTCCCATTGTGGTTAACATGGGGAATGGTCCATTTTGGAGGTTGGTGTGGGACAGTCATTCCTTAGGGAAGATTCATTCTCTCCAGGTTTCACTTTGTTTAGTGCCGGAGGAATGGCCCAGGGTGGGGAATGGTCCAGGTTCAACAATCAGGGTCAGGCATTCCTTACGGTAGACTCATTCTCTCCAAGTTACACTTTGTTTAGTGTCGGAGGAATGGCCTAGGGTGAGGAATGTTCTAGGCTCATAAATCGGGACAATTATTCTTCCTTGCTTGAGAAGAATAGCCCAGACATCTCATCATTGATGTTTTACCTTTTGAGGGCAGATACTCTTCCAAGATCTCATAGATGTGTGTGGAAGAATGGCCCAGATGATTCAGTTTATATCATAACATTGTTTCCGTGCAGGTTGATATCAGATGATTGTTATGAAGAATGTATGACAGTAGATGTATACTACTATGGTGAATGTGTTCCACTATTTGTGACTATACGTTACTGATCAAGTACTTGTGTGCTACTTGATGTGGTAGTGTACCACTGGATTATAGTTATGTACTTCTATGGATAGGCACAATAGTGTTCTATTTTGTTTTGATTGCCTTGAAGACTATCAGCAGTTTTGGAAACGATTATCAGCTAGATGGATGATCAAAGGACAGAGATTTCCCAAATGGAAAATGGTTCATAACATTTACTCTTCTAGGACATATGTCCAGATTAGAAGAATGGCTCTTGTGTCACTCTGTAGTGAGAGTAACTTATCCAACATCATGTCTAATTACTTAGATGGAGTATGGTTTTGAGAGATGATATGACTGATGACACTGATGGTGATGATGGTGCTCATGATCTAGTCATGAGATAGTCTATACAACTATGTTGATGCTACCAGGTGAATGGTATGTTTGTGCTCAATACCATTACCTGTAATACCTCCCTAGCTAGGAGGGAGTGTTGATATTATGGTAGTTGTAGGAGGTATTTACCTCCACATGTAAACCTGATGAGAATAGAATATTTCAGGAAGCAAGAAGAAACCCTAATGAGTTGGCTAATAACCCTAGAAGACATGTAGGCTCAAGAGGATAATTTGTATTAGGTTATTAGCCTCCAAGAGAATAAGTCGTCCAGAAGAAATAATATATACTGAACAGATAGATACCCAGAATGAGAAGTCAACCCAAGCAGTTAGCCACAATTAGTATAAATACAGGAGGCCAGTCTTCATTCAAGAAGGCATTCTCAAGATTGCAGAGCAGCACTTGTGTGCATTAGAGTTGCCCAGTTGGTGCACAAATCTGGAGAAGAGTTTTTGTTGCAGCTGTTGCAGCTAGCAGTTACGCTTTGGCTTGGAATATCTCTTGGTTATGGTTTGGACTATCTGATTAGCTATTGTTTGATGCGTTATCCTTGGGGAAAGGTGCGCTACCCTTTGCTTGGCTATCTAGCCTAGGTTTTGATTCCAGAGTGATTCTCTGTCAAGGTTAAGGTGCTCGGAGGGTGGCTTCGACCTATGGTTGGGTGACAATATTGATATTGTCAATGATAAAATGAGCACATCCATCATATTCTAACATGCAGGTCATGTGGAGGAGCCAAAAAAGACAAAAGGGCCAAGCCTTGAAGATTTTTCAGTATTATAAGAGTTTTGAAGATGTATTCCAATAAATACTAGGATTTCCACCCAAGAGGGAGATATATTTCTCTATTGATTAGTACCAGGCACTGCCCCATTATCAAAAAATCCTTACAAAATGAGTACACCATAATTAAAGAATTACAAATGCATCTGGAAGAATTGTTGAAGAAAGGGTACATACGCCCAAGTGTTTCACCTTGGGAAGAACCAATAATCTTTGTCAAACAGAAGAATGGAATATTGAGGCTATGTATTTACTTTAGACAAATGAATAAAGCCACCATGAAGAACAATACTCTCTACCCAAAATTGATGACCTCTTTGATCAACTAAGAGGGGCAAATATATTTTCAAATATAGTATTGAGATCGGGATACCGTCAGGTAAGGATCAAGGAATAAGACATCAATAAGACAACCTTTAGAACTAGGTATGGACATTATGGATGACATACTTATCTATTCTAAGTCCAAGGAAGAACATGATCATCACTTAAGGTTGGTACTACAAGTATTGAGGGAACATTAGTTGTATGCCAAGTTTAGCAAGTGTTCGTTTTACCAAGAACAAATCCATTATTTACATAAACCTTTGACAAACTTTTTTAATTCCACATTTATGGCATCCAATGACTTAAATCTAGCCTAACAATTTTTTATAAAAAATTATCACCCCCAAAATGTATCATATTTAAGAAAATATGGAAACTTTTTGGAATTTTTGCCATAACTTTGGATCCTAAAATCCATTTTGAGCACTTTTTATACTAGAAGAAGGGACTAAAAAATATCTACTTATGTTATATGTTTTTTTTTTTATGATTTCTCAAGTATTTTCCATGGCATGCATAATACACTGCCATGTGGAAAAGCGTCTTTGGAAATATTATTTTCCACTTATAATAGTAAAATGCACGCTATAAAAAAGTCCATGAGGGATCAGGGAAAATGTATAACAATAAAGTTGTAGATCTTTTCAAGATCTTTCTTATGGTATAAAGTGTGGACCCCAAATGGAGTTTGAGAGAAAAAGTTATGGCAACAATACTAAAACATTTCTTTTTTTCTTAAATAAAATAGATTTTAGGTGTAATTCCTTTTTTTCTTAAATAAAATAAATTTTAGGTGTGGTAAATTTTTATCTAAGTTCAATGGTGATTGTTTTCTATAATGATCCTGTAGAACAAAGTGTCTTGCCCAAACCAAAAAAAAAATGTTTTTTTAAAAGGAAAATGAATATTATTTTCATATAAAAGAGGAAAAACATGTGATGTCAGTGATGTGTCACATGGTATGTGGTCAATAGTGATACATAAGAAATGAAATGTTAATAAGAAGTAGGAAATTTCCATGCAGTTCTAGCTTACAACAACCAGTCATATACATTAAAACTTTTTATTTTTTAATTTAATTTATCAAATAATTAAATGATAGTAAATAGTTTAATGGGTTGATTAAAATGGTTGAGTTCATTGAACTTTATAAGTAACCATCATCAAAATTTCCATTTTATAAGCACGGTGAATATGAAATTTTAACTCTATATCCATCTTTTTAAAACTTAACATAACATTTTATTTTTTCTTATATATCAATCAATGTCAAGTATGTTACTTAATGACTAGTAAAATAAAAAATTATGAATTTATCAAATAATTAAATGATTGTAAATAAATTGGTTGGTTAATCAAAATGGTTGATTTTTTTGAACTTCATAAATAACCATCATCAAAATTTTATTTTATAAAGATATTGTCAAAATTAAAGGAATTGTTTTTTTTTGTTTTTTTGAAAAAATGAATGTGGTGGATATCATTCAATGCTTCACATAATGACTAGTAAAACAAAAAATCTTGTTAAAACATAAAAAATGAATAATCTTTTGAAATAGAGGAGATTAACCTTATGATGTGGTTTATTTTATTAAATGCACATTTTTTGGTTTATTTTATTAGATGCACATTGTTTTGCATAATCAAAGTTTTGTTAAAACCAGAAGAAAATGAATCAAATTAAACATGTCATTTTGTTAAAACCAAAAGAAAATGAATCAAATTAAACATGTCATGTGGTTTATATCATTAAATGACAGTTTTTAATATGATGAGTGGTAAAACAAAACTCCCATCAAAACATAAGGAAAATGAATGTGGTTCATATCTTATTAAAATTAAAGGAAATGAATTGTCCTGTGAAGTAATAGAGACTAAAAATATGGCAATATTAGAAGCAACACTTTTTACAATAGAGGTAAAAACAATTACTAAATATGACCTCTAAAAAAGAGAACTTTGGAAGATTTTTGTTAAGTCGATAACCATGTTTAAACCTGTGATATAACTTATGTTATTAAATACACATTATTTTGCATATTATTATGAATAACATAATGATTGATTAGTTGTGTGTGAGTATCCTTGTTGTTCATCCTTCCCCACTAAGTCCATGCAAAATAAATAAATAAAAATTATCACTAGCAATACTCCGCGATGTTTTTTCACAAGCCTTACTAGAAATATATCCATTACTAAGTTGGATACGCCTAAAATCTATGAATCTTGCAATAGTTTCTATAACATAAATACATATCCTTGTACAAAAAATTAATTCCATTGGTTGAGATATATGGCCCACAACAACATATAAGCCCCAATATACCATAATCCTTATGCCAATAAAAACAGTAATAAAACATAATGGTTAATAGGTTGCGGTGTGAATATCCTTATTTCTTGACTTTCTTCGTCCCACTATACAAAAAAACATTCTTCACTAAATATGAAAAATTAAAAACATTCCTCACTAACAAACTCCACAGTCCACAATATATGGAAAAAAATCTCACATTATAAATATCCTTAATCAAGTGTGAATATGTGCAATGCTAAGTTCCACATTGTAAATATCCTTAAGTGAGTGTGAATATGTGCAATGTTGGTAGGTGGCACGACCCATCTATAAAATATAATTATTAGCTTTCCCATTTAATCCATCCACTTATAATTTATCCACCCACACCAACTTATATTTTTAAATTTTGAGAAAAAAATAACTTTTCTTCTCTATTTTGGAATGGAATCTAAATTCTTTGCATAGTGCTTCCACTTACTTTCTTGTGATTTTAAATTCATCTCTTATGTTTTAAATTTTGAAAATAATTTAACTTTTCTTCTTTATCTTGGAACCGAATCTAAATTCTTTGCATAGTGCTTCCACTTACTTTATTGTGATTCTAAATTCATCGTTTTGAAAATTATGTCATGGACCAACTTTAAAGGTAATCTAAATTTTAGTGGCGTGCTCCATGATAATATCAATGAAATCAAAAGCAAATATAATATTTATTAATATCAGTTAATAATAAGGCATGATTTGCGAGGCGTTTATGTTATTGACCGTGTGGGGGCAATTTGCGTCAAATTCGTCCGGGACCAGCTTTTAGAGGGCAAAGAAAGACAGTCCTGGTATTTATTTATAGTGTATTTTTTTAAAATAGTATTTATTTAATTATTATTTATAATTTAATTTAATTTAATTTAATTTAAAATTAAAGTGGTGATAGTTTAAAATCCTTTGTCCCAAAGTGTGGAAAAGGGTAAAGGAGGGGCAGAGAGCAAAGAAAGACAGTCCTGGTATTTATTTATACAGTGTATTCTTTTTAAATAGTATTTATTTTAATATTATTTTTAATTTAATTTAATTTTAAATTTTATTTTTAAATAATTAATTTAGTTTTTTAAAATTTTGTTTAATATTTTTTCAAAAGGATGAAAAAGAACAAAGTGGAGAAAATAATACTTGATAATATCGAAAGGATGGAAATGAGCAAAGGGGAGAAGATAATACTTGATAATATGTAGTTGGTGTCAAGCTAAATTCAATGAAATCAAATCAAAAGAATAGGAATTTTCTTTTCTTTGGAGTAATACCTAATGAAAATTAATTTTTTAAGTGAAATGAAATCGTCTTCCAAATATATATTGATCCTCATCAATTTAATTTTTTCCAACAGAATCAGCTATCATTTTATGAGTGCTTTTTAACTGTGATGGCTCTTTCTCCCATAAAAGTAGTCACAGACATTCTATGAAATGATTTTTTGGTGATTTTTCAAATTGGTAAGAAATTGTTAGATCCAACTATTTGAGTGATTATTTCTATAGTAGAATTGCCACAGGGATTTTCAATCACATTGAATCATTTATGCATTCATAAATGGATTTTTAAACAACAAGATAATGATTTAGAACAAATTTATGTCACCCGATTCCAGAAAAGTCATTTTGTAAAAGCGGTTAGATGACATATTTCCCATACATATAAATACAACTAGAGGTGTCCATTGAAAATAAGGATTTAGATATATATTAAGTATGGGTAGAAAAATATTAGAATAAGATTTTAAATAGTTAGAATTAATTAATGTATAATTTATTTGAAAATGCATTTAAAATAATTTTAAAAATGATTTTACTTAATATTTTTATTTAATAATAATAATAATAATTTTTTATTTATTTTGAAAAGATTTACATTATGTTTTTTTTTTTTTTTTTTTTGGTCGGTGACATGTGTGACTAACTTGTGGCTAAGAAACAACGATTCAGGGGCATTTAAGTCATCTAAGTCGTTAAAATCAATCGGGGATCACACTCGTCCTAGACTGTACCAACCCTTAACATGGCTAGATTTTTTGTCCACACAGGTTTTGAGCCATGTGACTTAACATCATAGAGTGCCTTAACAACAGTCAAATGGCAGGCATCCCACCACCTCGGGAACTGCTATAAATTGGGACATGGGGTGGATTTAATCCACTTATGTGTTCACGAGTCATGATACCATTTAAATTTTTAATATAGTATCTCTAGGTGTAACCACGCGTTTGACCACTACCTCAAGGTGCCCCATGGCTTAGTTAAGCCCTCACGAGAATTGAACCTTGCCCAATGAGTGAAAAACTCCTCTTTGCACCACACATTGGATCCAACCTTTAGACCCCTAAAACTTGAAGGACATGGTGGGCTTTGATCCCATATGTGCCTGAGTCATGATACCATTGGCCATAGTATCCTGGGTGCAATACCGCGTTTGAAATACTACCTCAAAGTGCCCCCATGGCTTGGTTAGGACCTCACGAGAATTGAACCTTTCCCAATGATGAATTTGAAAACTCCTTGCTTTCCACCATTGGATTCAACCCCTTTGTGCTTTAAAATTGAAGGACATGGAGGTGGGCTCTGATCCACTTATGTGTGCACGAGTCATGATACCATTTAATGTAGTATCTATGGGTGCAATCACACATTCGACCACTACCTCAAAGTGCCCCATGGCTTGGGTTAGGCCCTCACAGGGAATTGAACCTTGCCCAATGGTCAAAAGCCTGCAGCTTTCCACCACCATTGGATCCAACCCTTTGTTTATTTATGTTAAATAATAAGATTAAGAAAAATAAAAATATTATTTATAATGAAATTAAAATCAATTTCATATTAATTTTACTTATAAAACTAGTAAAGTTTTAATTATTATTAATATATATTACAATATATCTTTATCATTATTAGAATTATTAAATTAATGGTTGGTGGGAGTTCTCCATCACTAAACTGGGATTGAGGGATGGTGCCTTTGGCATCTAACCTGCAAATCCTGACCCTGTAGATATGAATAGATAATGTTAGTGAGTATTGGGAAAGGGGGATTTGGGCCACAAAAGACAAGAGGTCTCTCTTTATAAGCAATGGGATAGAAGTGTCAATTGGGTTTTGCTTCGAATTGGTTAAGGAGGAATGTTATCCTCCTCACTAAGGTTCAATTTCTATAGGTGATATGTTGAGTTCATAATGATTATATTGTTGCAATGGATTTGAGAGCCATGTTGTTGACCGACCTCATGCCTTGAATATTTATGGTTTACCCTGGTACCATCCTTGAGAATAAGGGGGAAGTACTCGGGGGTTTACCTCGGGCTTTCTAACGTAAAAAAAAGTAGTGGGATAGGGTGATTTGTGCCAGCAAAAAATAAGGTCTCTCTCTCTCTCTATCTCTCTCTCTCTCTCTCTCTCTCTCTCTCTCTCTCTCTCTCTCTCTCTATATGTATATATATATATATATATATATATATATATGTATGTATGTATGTATGTATGTATGTATGTATATGTAATGTATGCTTGTGTATGTACATACATACATACCCTCCCTCTATATATCTATACATACATACATACATACATGCAGCATGCCTTACATACATATATATATATATATATATATATATATATATATATGAAGTCTTTTTTTGTAAAATAAAAGTTGATATTACCTCAAAGTATAGAAACCATACAATTGTAAATAAAAAGTTGATATTACCTCAAAAGTATGAAAACCATACAAATGCTAAAGGACCTAGCATCTGTCCTGCCAACAATGGAAACCAGAACCAGACCCAGGTCCATGAGAAGATGTCCATGACTATTCTATTTTCCATAATTAAAGTGTGCAAGTTTATGAAGATATTAAAAAACTGGCCCGAAGGCTGATAGGATTATGCGTCTATGATAACAGAAAACACAAAAAATCTAAGACCAAGAAACTTCATACATTGAATGCGTTCTTACTCCAATCGCTTGGACAAGTATGTGGCCAAGTCAGAGTGATGATGAAGGGCTGTCAGCAGGCGGGGGAGTGTCGGTTGACAGGATCACTTGAAAGACAATCAAAGAGTACATCCAACCTGCAACTGAGGATATCCTGGTGAAAGAGTTGGTTCGCAACATCCCGACGCATGTCAAAAATGAGTTGAAATTATTCATCATAGAAGTCATGTAGGGGAGCCACTTCCGATGGTCTAGGATCGGTCTGAGTAATTATTCTGTTCAAGCATGTGGCATCATGAGTTATTTCCTCAACAACCATGGGATCCACCTCCTTGAGGATAGGGCAACTCCATTGCTCTTTCAGTGACTGGATTGGAAACCCATCACCTGCCAGAGTGAAAGTGCCTGGAAAATGTTGAGTGTCCACATGATAAACCAACAATGAATCAACAAGAGGCTAGGGTGGAACAGGGTTAATTCATCCTCCACTAGGAGAGGGCCCCAATCATAATATTCCCTAATATTAACATTGGAAAGAGACTCAGCAGAGGGCGAAGCAGGGGGAGGAGGCGAGCCAAGGTCAAGTTGTGCATTGAGTGAGAGGGAGCGAGACGAGTACACCTAGCCAGATAACGATAGTAGTCCGGGTCTCACTAGGGATTTCCATGCTCCCTCGACATGGAAACAAAGAATATACTAGAGAACTAGAAGTAGGGGTGCAAACAAACTAGAGGGAGAAAAACCAGAAGTGGCATCGGGGAGGGAGCAAGATCGTCGAACGAAGCAAGGATGAGGTGCAACGGGTGAACCATAAACAAAAATGGGGAAATATTACATGTCCAAGCCATTGAATTTTCCATTAATATTGAGTTGAAAGGACTCAACTCCATTGTACCTACATAGATGATGTTCCTCGCCATTGCAAACAAAACTTGAAGTTTCCCATGTGGTCCAGGCTCGCACTGAATGCCTTTGTGTTAATGTCGCGCATTGGAGTGAAGAGTGAGGGGATGGCGGTGGTTGTCCACATTATATAAAATTATTGCATGTGGAACAGGTGGCACCCCATCCAGGGAGATAGGAAAGTCTAAGTTCTATAAAAAAAAATATTTCAACTAGATTTACTAGTTTTTTACATAAACTTATTTACTTTGTATCATCTTTTTTTTCTAATTTCCTTCTAAATAAGATCAATTAAGTAAAAAAATATTAGTCATTGAATTTTATTGAAATATCAATTAATTATACATTAAGTAACCACCTATTCCCTTAACTAGGGGCATTAGATGGGACCCTAACATGCCCTCTCCAAAAAAGGCATCATTGTCTTCAAGGATGGAGATATGGAAATTATTGTAGGACCAAAGATGGTTCCCAAGTGGCATATTTTCACTGTGTATCCTTATACTCAAGCAATATTTTCTGGATAATGTGACGACACCGTTGACTCTCTTTTTTTTTCTAAAACTACCTCTTTCTACAACCAAATAGAACCCTCTTCATCCAATTCTAGGAGGATGGGTTGAACTCCGCAATTTGGTCCTACCGCTATCTTCAAACACGACACACAAAATATAGGGTTCATCCAGGAGGATCTTTATAGTTGACACGTTTCAGTTGAATTCAATTGCATCCAAAATTGTCCAGTCAACAAAGAGCTCGCAAGGAGCTTTCTGATGCATTTCGAATGAGGTCAATTGGAATTTATTTACTAGGGATATTTCTTGTTGATGTTTAAGGGGAAAATGACAAAATCATAATGTAAATGATTAACACTTGAGCTTTGTTCTCATAAATTAAGTAGTTGTCATTATAAAAATAAATTATTTGGAGCAAAATCTAAGAAGGCTTTTAGTTCCTAGTCTCAAGGAGAGTCCTAAGGGGAGTTGAGATCTTCATGGATGGTTGAGATATATGCTCCAACCAATCCCTTGAGATATTCCAAGATCCTAACTAAGGGGATCTTGAGAGATATTTTCTCCACGTAAATATTGAGGTGGTTTAGATGGAGATGATATATAAACCCTTCTTGGGGGTCAAGAGGGGAAAAGCTTGTGGAGAGCTTATTGAGATCTTGTTGATTCATGAGAAGTCTTTGTAAAGGAGAAGTAGGTTGTAGTATTGTTTATGTAGCCCTTTTAAATAAGAATCAATAAAGCAGGTTCATGGGATTCATGAACCCAAATACGTAGCCAGAGGGTTTGGTGAACTCTGTTATCACATTATTGTCATAGTTGTATGTTTGTGATTTGTTGCATTCTCACTTGTTTGAGTAGAGTTTTGTTTGCAAGCATACACAGTAATTGTGAGAGTTATGATTTCATGTTAATGTACTTAGTAATGAAGCATTCTTCATTGATTTAATTTTCCCTTATTCACATGTAACTTCGTCAGAAAAATATCTTAGGTTGAACATTTGGATATAAGAAAATTCTCACCAAGTTTTCAAATCAAGAGGTATCAAAGTAGGTTTGACCAGTTTTGCAGATTGTGAATTTTATCATGGGAAAAGGATTGAATAGAGTGAGACTTCAAGAGTTGGAAGAGATCAACCAATGCATTCGAGCAAATAATGCAGGGCTCAGAAGGATTCTACAAGTTAGAGAAAAAGAGAAGCAAGAGCTTCAAGATAGGCTGCAAGCCAAGGATGATCTTTTGGCTAAGTTGCAACATGGTGGACGAATGGAGGACAAAGAGTCTTCTACCATGGATGCACAGACCCAAACTAAGGTATGTGTTAAGATTGTTTCTTCATGTTCACTTTCATCTTAGTATGATAATAATGTTGGCATGAAACTTCTCACTAAAATGGGATACATGGGAGGTGGACTTGGAATTAATGGCCATGTCCAAGGAGTCCCTCAACCATTGGAGGTTGTACCAAGACCACCATTTGATGGTTTGGGTTATGGTCAGGAAGAGAATGAAGAATTCTCAAAGATTGTTGAAGCAAAAGCCATATCTTCACCATCAAATTCCAAGAAAGGAATCAAGTCAGCTAGTCCTCATAGGATCAAGGACAATTCAGGAAGGTATAAGGCTCATGTTCCTTCAAATTATTTCTTTAATTCTGAAGCATGATTCTTTCACTTGATCATCTAATCGTGATGTATCCAAAAATCACAAGAAGAAAACTTGGGTAAAGAAGACGAGCACATCCACTGGAAGTGAGACAAAGCATAAGGAACATATTTCACGTCCTCTTAACAAAGATATTTTGTTGAAGGGAAAACGAAGAAATTATTGCAGCCATTGTAATCTAAGTGGCCACTGGGAGAAGAAATGTTGGAAGCTTCATCCCGAGATTCACCCCACATTAAGCATAAAGTCTGTGAAAGAGACCATACAGAAGGAGACCCCACCAACCACTGAATAAGCACTGTTGCAAAAGGAAAGTACTTTGCGTTGGTTGGGTAAGCAGTGGTTACTATTTTTACAAACTTTAATTTTATTGTGTTATCACTATGTAAATTCCCTAGGATGAGGAAGAAACTCACAAAGGTAACCACAGAACCACTTTAGAACTGAAACTAGCCTTTTAGTTCAGAGAGGGATCTTTCTTGTCACTTGGTCTCTAAAAGATAGGTTTTCTTTTTAAGACAAATGGATAGGTTTTGAAAGATATTTTAATAACATTTGCTGGCAATAAGAAAAGGAACCTATTGGGAAATGGAGTCAGCTCTGAAAGAAAATGAAATCAGTGGCTGGTAGGTAGAACTCTCAAGGAAGCAAAGGCTAGGTAGGTAATGATATTTCGGTTTTTTAATTTGTTGTTATAGAATGGAAGAAAGAGGAAAACACATACCAACATTCAGAGCACCATTAAAGATGAATTCTGATAAGTTAAGAAGGAAATGATAGTGTTCAAATTGCTAGAATCTAAAGCATCATTTTCAGATGAATTTCATACCATTTGATATCCAATTTAAACATATAAGTATCAGTAGATGAAAGATAAAGTAAACAAGAAGGACATAGATGAAGGATCGCACATACTCAAGGTAATCACCACCATAATATTTAGTATGAAAAAGCTCTGGACATCTGCACTAGTATTTCATTCAAATTCAGAAAATATGTATAATGTTCAATACAATATTGTCCTTTGTGCTTATACCAACCCTTAGCACATTCAAAATGATCATATATATATATAAACTACCTTCCTAGGCTAGAGAAGTCAAAATCCCCTGCTATTCTATGATTTTGGATCTGATTACATCAAAATAGAACAACTTGTAAACTACTTCTAAAAATAGCAAAGTCGCCTTGACCATATTAATGCATACAATATTATTTAACAAAAAGAGATCTCCAACACATTTTCGACTTTCAGGCTGATATGAGTCATCTTGGATAGCTAGAGAAGGATCTTGGAGGGATTTGAGCACTGACAAGGCTTGAATTTATCTTTGTGTGGCGAGATGGTGTGACACACTGTGTAAATGCAACCTTCAACAATTGTGTAGCGAGCTTTTCACATCGTTGCTATTTTTTTCTACAAAAATCATTCAAGTGGTGGCTCCAACATCTATGGAGGATAATCATGAATGCTAGGCTAACCACCAATCATTTCCCAATGTTTATTATCCTTAACTATGCTTGAATAATTTTTGTAGCGTGAGGTCGCTACGCAAACTCTATACAATGTAGTTTTTAGCAAAACTCAAAACTGGTTTTTTGCAGTGGTTCCTCAAAAAACAAAAAATGGTGCAGGAATGAACCTAAATCTCAACCACCTCTGTCAGTAGCTCTAACCTCCTTCTAGCTTCATCATCAACTTGCATTCTTTGCTTGAGAGACCTATTTTCTTTTTTCAATGATAAGTTTTGTCTTTTCAAGCTTCTTACTTGTCTGAACAACAATGCACTTTTTCTCAGTTTTGACTGAGCATTTGAGAGAGATGCACAAACATCATCAATGGCTGGTCCACACTCCTTAAGGTGTCTCTCAAAATCTAGTTCTGATACTCTTTTCTCTTCTCTAAGTTGGATAATCGGGTCTTGGGCCTCTCTTAATTGGTTGTTGAGCCATTTTACATTTTTCTCAACTTCTCCATGTGAAGCGGGAGTATTTTCAACAGGCTGGCCCTTTAAAGATTCTGGAACCTTTGAAACTAATTTCCTCCTTAGACCTAATGAATATTT
Source organism: Picea sitchensis (assembly GCA_010110895.2). Lineage (NCBI taxonomy): Eukaryota > Viridiplantae > Streptophyta > Pinopsida > Pinales > Pinaceae > Picea > Picea sitchensis. The sequence goes on along the minus strand of SNQJ01S0182120.1, from coordinate 3,745 downwards.
TGATGTTTTCATGTCAGGTGCCTTTTCAACCAATTTCCTCTTCATCTCCCTGTTATTATGAAAAAATTGAGCTATGACATGTTGAGCTTCCCTAAGATGATCTTGTAGCTCCTTGATTACTGCTATTTTTCCTCTAGCTGCACCTGATCTTCATCCATTCCTTGAGTTGAATGTTCAACAGACTGTGTATGCAGGGCAGGTACAAGAAATCTCTTGGAAACTAACCTTGTGATTGGGCTACTGACTCTTGGTATTTCCTCCACCTCATCAGGAAAGTGTAGCCTTCTACCTTTATTTTTAGTTGGTTGGCTTGGTGGTGAATCATCAATATCCTTTCCCTTCCCTTTGTCCTGTTCTGCAGATCCTTTCTCTTTTCCACTTGATTGTTTAGAAACCACTTTTTCAGCAGGTGAGGGGGTGTCTCCTTTGGGATCTAAAGGGATGTTTGCTGACGCCAAGAAGGATTCCCATTATCTGTTCAACTCCCTAAGTTCTTCAACCACTAACAATTTTACCAAGAAGAAATGAAAAAAATTTCTCTTAAGTTGATCAACACTAGCTTGTACTTTGTCTTACATTTTGTCTAGGCTTTTGTATAGGTAAAAATGTAGGTTTAAAGGGTTCTTTCCAGTGAAATGCATCAGAATCATTATGTGATACTGATATACCCTGTCAAATATTCCCTCACAAGTGAAATACCTTTGAACCACCCTTAACAACTTCTCATAATGCTCAAGTATGCATTCTCTTGGGATGGTGGCACCAAATTTTTGTTTCTTGTACTTGGATTTGAGAAAATCAATGTAGAAAACTAGATCAAGGGGCATACCTTTAAACCACTTTTCTCCTTGAATTGGAATCTCAGTTGCATCAACTACTGTCTCTTATGACACTTGGAAGGTGAAGTCAACAATCCTTGACTGAACTCCATTGAATTTGAGGGAAAATTCCTTTGTTACCTGTGCATGGTAACCCTTGATATTCTCACAAAAACCTCATGCAACCATCCTGCTCAAATGAAACCCTAAACGTTGGATCATAATTCACCAGCTCTAAATTTTGTGGCTCACATATCAACACACTACCTCCTTTGTTATATTTTTTCTTCCTATGAGTGACCATTCTTGTGGATGAAAAATTAAAATTGGGACTGGTTAAAACAAGGTGGTTCAGAGGCTAAAATCCGACAGTGAATTTTTCACAATGAGCAAAAGGAAAAACAAGGTTAGGGTTTTATCCATTGTCAAAGATTCGTCCTAGGGCACGACTAACTCTTGATCTCAGGTTTTCAAGTTCAGGACATTTGATAGACACAAGCCATTACCTTTCAACATTTGTGCAATGAAAACAGGGGGTGCATAGCATGCTGATAGGGGCTTGCGTAGCGGGTATGGTATTTCAAATTTGATGAGGATAAAGAGTCGGATCATTGGAGGAAGGTGTTGTGCAGTGAAACATGGGTGATGAAAGAAAAATATAAGCTGATCAAACGGGGTTTTGAAAGAGATAGGTCTGTTTGGGATGACAAGACACTTTGGGTAGCGTCTAGGTACTTGCGTAACGTCTTTACACAGCGTGTGCACCTTTCTGCAACTTATGTACAAAAACCACTTCAAAAGTAGTAAAATTTCATTATGATATTCGATGACCCTCAAATCTTCACAATACATCATTATGCTCCATGACATCTGCAAAATGCCACTTCACCTAGACATATGAATTGGCTCTTTTTTCACATGCTATTTGATGTTTTATAGCAAAAGTGACCCACAGACTTTAAAATAACTCATGAGACACAACTCCTAGAAGATAGACACACACTCAATGACTCAATTGGGAATTCCTTGGTCTTCCCAAGACCAAGGCGTGACTTTGCAAACTCTGGACAATCCTCTAACTCTACCGTAAAAAAAATGATGCTAACATTTAGCTCCAATGGGGATGATATCCTCCCTATGAGGTAGCAAAGAACACCAGACCAGGTGCCTTATCCATTGGGCTTTATTTTGACTCAAAAAGACTCTAAAAATGAAAAAAAAACTGACTGACAAAACCTCTTTTCAAACTTGACATCACTAGATAAACTCAACAGAACCTTAGGGCCTTCACTTCGGGCTTCAATCTATGTTGAGTGATGACTTCAACTGTTCTATTAGAAAAACAAAAATGGTTATTTACAATGAGATGAAAAGAAAAAATTGCTTTAAGTAAATCAGTGTTTGAGAAACCTACCATTGACAGGTCCTCCACCAATGAGATCTCCATTGATCTCTTGCAGCAGATAAGCATTGCTTCCATGATAAGAAACAATTCTGAATGGTCCCATCCATAGGTAATCAAACTTTCCACGCTTCCCCTTATCTTCATTTCTTGCATCCCATTTCAATGCCATATCATCTACCTTGAAATCATCAAATTTTTTATGTTTATCAAACATCCTTTTCATTTTATCCTGATGCAGTTGTGTGTTGTTGTACACTTCTTCTCTCATTTGTTTTCCATGGATCAGTTGATTGATCCTTCTTTGAGAATTATTTGGTTCAATTTCTTGTTCTTACAACAACTTTATAACTTGCAGCCCTAATGAGGTAGGGAAAACTGCATCTATGCCATAGACAATCTGGAAAGGTGATGTAGAAATAGACCTCCTTGTAGTAATCCTATCAGCCCACCGGGCATATATGAGCTTCTTGTTGTCCTGAAACATATTTTTTATAATTCTTATCATACTCTTATTGGATGACTCAGATAATCCATTACCCTATGGGTAATAGGCTGTAGAATGACCAAGAGTTATGTTGTATTCACTACAAAATTTTTCCATCCTCTTAGACTTGAATGTTGCTGCATTATTAGTTATGATTTTCACTAGGAAGCCAAACCTAGACAAAATGTTTCTTTCCAAAAATTGGATAATGAAAGTATCAGTAGCTTGCCTAATTGGGATTACTTCAATCCATTTGGTGAAATAATATGTAGATGTCAATATCCATTTATGTTGAGATGAATATGAAGGATGAATCTCACCTATAAAATTAGGGCCCCATTGCCTAAACAGTGTTTCAACAAAAATTGGTTTTAAGGGAAAGGGCAACAATTTAATTTTTCCATAAAAAATATGACATTCATGACATCTTGACACCTCCTTGTATATATCAAAGAAAATACTAGGCCAATAAAACCCTGCTCCAAGTATTTTATTCACTGTGGTTTTCCAATAATGGTGTCTTCCACAATCATCCTTATGGAACTATTTGGTGGCATTTTTTACCTCATCCTCCAGCAAGCAACTCAACAAAATTCCCCATGGATCCTTCCAATAGAGAGAATCATCAAGAATACAAAATTTTGTTGCCTTTAACTTAAAAAACCTAGAATTTGTTTTGCTTAGTTCACAAGGAGATTGTAAATTTCTCAACACATAGATAATGTCAACATACCATGGAGACTCAAGATATTTGTGGGATACCTGTGGTAACGTTTCTTCTTTTGAATTTTCTGATAAGTTAGCAATAAAAAATTTCCCCGAGAAATCATAATTTGACTATGTCATCAGTTTGGAAATCCCCTAGCCTTTGATCAAGTTTGTAGTATTTATCTCTAGGTCATACTCTAAGAAAACAACTATCCATTTTCCTCTTCTTCCTTCAAGATCAGACTGGGTCAGGATGTCTTTTACAACATTATTGGGCACATAAGCAACAATATGAGAATTCAAAATATAAATTATGAATTCTTTAAGAGC
>SNQJ01S0182119.1:5963-19178 GCA_010110895.2 Picea sitchensis | reverse complement strand
TTTGGGATCTTTGTGATGTTCACATATGATGCTTTTGATGATGTCTAATCTATATGTTGTGATAGACTTTTGATGATTTATGTATGTGAAATGGTGTCTTGATGTGATAAATGCCAATCTAACACTAGGTTAGCCATATTATTTGCTATTGGATTAAATTTTCATGGAATATGTGTAAATGTAATTGAATCAAAATGTCGAGGTAAGAGTCTAACTTGCAGGTATTTGAAGAAGAGGCAAGGATCGCAGACATGGTACACATTATTGAGCTGGAAGACAACAAGCTGGGAATCTAAAAAGATGCTAAGGTGGTGAATATGGCGATGACTAGCCTCTGGAAGGAGGCCAATGATGGCTGTGTATTATTATTGGTTGTTGGTTGCCAAGCCCAAACATATGCCAGTGGAGTGGAGCAGTTCATGCGAGTGGGTATAGAGGGCCCAAGCGGTCGAAGTAAGATTGTGTGTCCAGTGGCTAGCTCTGTCAATGTAACCGATGTGGTAGGCAGATGGAGGATTCATCTGTCAATAACACAAATGGTAGATCAGACATAAGGCATGAGGGGAAAACAAAGACTAAAATCGCTACAAATGTGTACAAAAAAGAAAAAGCCTAGGGTAGAATGACTACGCTCAGGTGTAATGTTTTTTTAAGTACAACCCGTTGACAGGTTATTTGAGAGGGTAGCCTTCTGGAGAGGCTAGGATGTATGCTCCTTTAGTGAGGTAGTGTTGGACGATGTAGGGTCCTTGCCATAATGACTCGAATTTTCCATGACTGAATGTATCATGAGTGATATTATAGGCAAGGATGAGGTCTCCTTCATTAAATGAGTGAAGTTTGACATGGCAGTCAAAGGTGGCCTTCGACCATTTTTTAACTATCTCATTGTTCTGTAATGAAGACCGATAGTCTTCATCCAATGACTCTAAGTTCAACAAGTACTTCTCCATTGGAGCAGTGTTGGGTAATAACTCAATAGTGGTGCACAATGTGGGAATTTCACACTTGATGGAGAGAGTGGCTTCGACCCCATGGACAAGATAAAATGGTGTAAAGCTAGTGGTAGTTTTTACTGCCCTGCGATAAGCCCATATTGCTGAAAAAAACATATGATGCCAATTGGTCTTATGTTTGTTAACAGTGCGTTGCAATATGGTTGTGAGGACCTTGTTGACCACCTCTACCTGTCTATTGGATTGAGGGTAGTATGGGGAGGTGAACATGTGGGAGAAGCCTATATTTGAGGAGAGTTTGACCAAGATATCATTCTCAAAGTGTTTGTCGTGATCAGAGACTAGTTGTAGTGGGACTCCGAAGCGGGAAATGACGTGGTTAAATAAAATATGTGATACAGTGTTAGTGATGTTGTTGAAGGTGGGCATGGATTCGTCCCATTTGGTGAAGTAATCGACTGTCACGATGATGTACTTTTATCCATTGCTAGATGGTGTATTGCAAGTCATGAAGTCTATGCCCCATTTTTAAAAGGGGTCGAAAGTGATGATGGGGTGTATAAGAGTAGGTGGCACTCGTGCTTTGTTGGCATAAAGCTGGAATTTCTCGCATCATTTCGCAATGTGGATGCAGTCATGAAACAATGTGGACCATAAGTAGCTCTCTTGAATGATTTTATGGGCGGTGGACATCCCTTAGAGGTGTCCCCTACAGGCACCATTGTGGCAATCATTCAAGACTCTATCAGCTTCATCGATGGTTAAACATTGACGGAGTATGGTGTCGACCCCACGTTGATATAGGATATTGCCGATAAGGAGATATCAAGGGACCTGATGGCGTATGCGCTGTCGATCTTCTATGCATAGGTGAGACTTGAAATTCTATGTCCGAAGGTATACAAGAAGGTCAACATACCAGGGGTCATCCGAGGGGATGTGGAAGAGGTGTTTGTCGGGGAAGTCCGTATTGATGGGTGAACTAGCATTATCTGAGGGAAATGCTGTGATGAGTTCGATGAGGAATATCGTTTTCTTTCTTTTGGGAGTTGAAAACTCTAGGTCGTACTCTTGAAGGATGATGATCCATAGATAAAAATTACCATTAATTTTTCGTTGACTTAGCAAGTATTGCATTGGGTTGGAATCTTCCATGAATTTAATAGTGCAAAGCAAGATATAATGACACAGTTTTTGGACTGCGAGGACAACTGCGAAGGTGAGTTTCTCTTCATGGTTGTATTTCAGGGGTGGTCCTAAAAGTTTTTTACTAATGTATTAAATAACGTGCTCGCGACCATTGTCCCCGAGTTGGACGAGAAATCATGCTACTGAGATGACTGAGTCCAATAAGTAGAGGATATAGTCATGATCATAGTCAGGTGGACTAATCAACGTGGCATTTGAGAGCACCGCTTTTAAATCATCAAAATCAGTTTGGGCATGTTCATACCATCGAAATGGGATATCATGACATAGTAGGCAAAGGAATCCTTGCACATGAGTGGCATAATCTGGGACAAAGCATCGTAGAAAGTTGGTTTTGCCTTGTAGGGTCTATAGTTGGCACAAATTCCGAGGTGGTGGAATTGCTGTGATGGCTTGGACCTTGAGGGGGTCCACTGGGATTCAAGCATATATTGTACTGACGACACCATTGAAAGATAACTTGTAAGTCATCTAGGTGTTTTTTTCATTTATTGGATCGAGCACTGAGGTCGTCCATGTAAGAGAGGATGATGCAAGTGAGATCATGGAAAACATAGGTCATGGCTCATTGGAATGTTGCACTGGTGTTCTTGTGTCCAAACAGCATGACCCGATATGAAAAAGTGCTCTATGGGGTAGTGAATGCGGTTTTATACTGATATTATTGATGGATATGTATTTTATTATAGCCACATAATCCGTCCACGAAGGACAAGGCCTCATGGCTAGCACAGTCATTGATAATTTATTCGATGAAAGGTGTAGGGAAGTTGTCTTTGGGACAAGCATGCTTGAGATCGCGAAATTCGATGTAGACATGAATGGTGCCCTATTTTTTTGTTAACAGGGATGGGGTTGGAGACCCATGACGTGTATGCGATGGGATATATGAACCTGGTAGCATGTAGTTTGTCAATTTTGTATTTGATGGCCGTTGCTTTGGATGGGTGCAATGGGTGTTGCTTTTGACGTACAAGGGTGACATCTGGCCATGTTTCGATGCGATAGACTTCATGACTTGCAATCCACCATCTAGCAATGGACACATGTGAGTTATTCAGAGGAGCATGCAATGCCAATGGTGATTTATTCTACAATTCCAGGTTTGATGGAAATATCAATTTTGATAGTGGGGGAGATATTGGCCATGTTTCCTTCTTTAAAATCATTGGGGGAAGGGATAGGGTTGTTGAACCAATCTATATGCTCAGATGGAATAAAATATTTGTCTTCGATTGCGTATATGAAATCTTGGCTAGGAGGATCAAAGGCTTCCTATGGGTGAAAGAGTGATCTTTGGTGAAGTGCATTCCATGGGCAATTAGGGGTAGTTAGTTCTTCCAAGATATCTTCGTCGCAGTGAAAATTGAGGGAATATAGGGGGTCCAAGAAAGTACCGTTGGTGAATGTCACCATGTGATTGTCTTCAGGTGGTGAAGATGTAGAGGGGGTGGCACATGTAGGTTGTGACGGTTCACTCGACATGAACCAAATGTCGAGCTATTATGGGTTAAAAATTGTGGTCGGGCGTAAGATTTCCGTGGGGAAATGAACCGGAGAATTCAGGGGATTTGGGGGAAAATCCTCATATAGGCTATCGATGAACCATGGAGGAGTGGGAAGTGCTTCAAACTCAGGAGTGATAATATGAACAATGTTGGGAGATGGAGTAGGGGTAATCACTGGTACCACTGGAAGTGTGGTGGTTGGAGGATTCTGAATAAGGGCCATTTGACGACGCCTATATTCAATGATTGTAGTACATTGGTATGTGAAAAAGTGATTCGCAAAGAGAGCAAGGTCATCTCACCTATTCGTTGACTGAGGTCGTGACATAATGGATGTCAGTGACATGGGTACTTGATGATGTGGATGGAGGGTGTTCTTGCTGAAATATTTGGCGTACTACCGTTAACGCCTGTCGAAACTAAGGTAGCACAGGGAAATGGTGGGTGTAATGGCCATACTCTGAACAGATGGCACACACAAATTTGGTTCGCAACCCTTTGCTGACTATAGTAGGGGACGTGGTGGTAGTTCTTGGTGAAGCACCGAGTGCTGTGGTCACCCAGGGGAGTTGGATCAGATTGCGTAACTCATGGAGAGAGGGACATCTGTTTGTGGGGTGTCCTTCTTTCGCGCATAGTGTGCAAGGAGGCTAAACTTGGGGGGGAAGTGGAGCGGTGGGATCGTTCTTCTTCCATCTACCCCCAATTATAGAGGTGGTTCTAGCAAGTGGCGATGAGGGTGGTGTGGTTGGAGTGAGTACTAGAATCTTCATTGAGATTCCTTCTGTTTGGGGAGGGAGGGATGGTTGGGGGACCATCATGGGTGGATGTAGATACCATAATGGAATGGAAAGAACCATGTTAGGGAGGGTAAGTGTTGCGCCTACCTAGAAGTCTTGTACTCCCAGTGGGGGGTAGAAGAAGGGAATTTTAGTAATGGCTTGGGGGATTGTCTCCCAAACTGGGACTTGACCCCGGGGGAGAGTGAAATTGGGGGTAAGTGGTGTCATGGGGTTCATAGTGGGTTCCTGAGGTGGGATGTCTGTGACTAGTGGGACGTCAGAGGGTAAAGAAGCCTCGGTGGGAGGAATGGTATCTCCAGTTTTCGTTCCATCGGAAGATATGAAACACATTTTTGCTGAGGGATGTATGAATGGTGGTGCTCCATGGTATGTCCCTAGCAAGCATTGGTCTTTGAAAATGTCGGGGCCCATCTTGATGAGTGGGTAGGCGTCGGAATTAGTGTGGACAGGAGGTAGGATGTTATCGATGTTGGAGGAAGGGTTGGGCTCTTAATGTGAAACTTGGTCGATGGTGATGATCTTCCCATTGTGGGGGAGCATCATTGTTCGAAACACAGAAGAGAACACAACTTTCATAGTGTACATGTAGCTACATCGAAACAAGATGTTGTAATCAAGCGGGGTGTCGATAACCTCAATGCCAATAAGAACGGTTTTTCCCCCGAGTTCAACGGGGACATTTTGAAAGAGTCCTTCGGGAGAGGATGGTCATCTGTGTTGTCCCTTGACCAATTTTTGAAGAATACTTGGTCATATATGACTGTTTTTGGGACTGCGATAGCTTGCCAAACATGGAGCGCAACGCAAAGTGAAAATTAGGGAAACTAGACCTATTTTTGGGTCCCTTTAGGGTTTTGGGTTGATGTAACAGGAAAGGGATGTCAGCCTGTGGGTTTACCCACGCTTAGGCCCATTTTGTAATCTATAAATAGATACTTAAGCAATGTAAGTAGAGGATGGTAGTACATCTATGTGATGTATAGCTAAAGGCTTAGTGCTAGTAACTGGATCTATGTGATCAAATGTATATTGCAAGAACTCTATGCATGATTGTAAGGAGCTTGAAAAGCTAAGTGCAAGTTGTTGTAGTTTTGTGCTGAAGTAAAAGGAAGAAGGATCTAGAAAGCTATGTAGATCTTTTGTCCTGTGCGAAGTAAGGGTCATTGAAGCTCTGTGATGTAACCTCTTGACTGAGATAATATAAAGAAGAAGAATTTGTGGACGTAGCCCCAGGGTGGGGGTGAACCACGGTAGCTTTGTGTATTGTTCTTTCTTCTTTGAACTAATGTGTTTATCTCCTTCTTGGCTAAGTGTTTGATGTGATTAAATAGATTTAGTTATGATTTGTGCTTCTGATATAGGAATGAATGTTAGATCTGATATATAAGATACTTAGTGTCTAATCTGGTGAATCCAATCTATCTTGATGTATCTAAGTGCCAAGTCTTCTCTAATCTAAGTATATACTGTGATGCTCTATGCTATCTGCGAAGTGCTGTAAGGGTTGAATATTGATGGATAAACCATGCTAGATAATTGCTAAGTGCTATAATCACAGATCTATGTCCCAACTAAGGTTGTAGACATCTGAGTCGTACAACCACCCCTGCCTCTACCTCGAGTGAGACTTCATCTGCTTCGCAAGTGTTGCCGAAAGGGCTGGTAGTTAGGGTTTGTTGGTGCTCTCTTAAGGATGAACCCTGGGTTTGCCTATGTGCCAACAAATGGTTCCATTGCCAGGACCTGAAACTGTGTCTGCTAGGAACTAAAGAAGAAGAAGCTTTGTGCAAAATAAGTTTTGAATCACATCAGATCTGAAGAAAGGAAGATCATATCTGAAGAAAAGAAGTGACATCTGAACGCTCTATGCTCTAAAAAAAGTAAAAGTGGAAATTTCTGAAAGAAAGAGGTCAGATTTGCAGAAAAGAGGTAAGATCTGTAAACTCTGTTCTCTGATAAAGGTAAGAATAGTTAAAAGTCTTAGATCCAAAAACTTTGTGCTCTATATAGGTAAGGTGAGTGGAAATTTTTTGTTTCTGAAGCATGAATTTAGGTACGCTTGATAGATTTTATCCTAGCCTGAAAACTAGGGCATTGTTAGATAGAAGAAAATTTGATAGAACTGATAAGAATAATGATAGATATGTTATACCTATGCATAGAAAGAATGTTTGGACTAACAAATGAATGTAGGATGCTAGAAATATTTTTTTGCAGGATAACTACCATGACCCTAGTGCACAGTGCAGAAGAGGTTGGGGCTCATTTAAACGAAAGAGAGGATTGACCTTGTGTTACAGTTGCAGAAAACTGGGACATCTGGCTAAGGAGTGCCCTGGTAGAAGAACGAGTTGTCTCTTTTGCAAGGATTTGGACCATGAAGTATTGGATTGCCCTAAAATGATTGCCAGGCTTGAAAAAATGAATCTACGTGAATAAAATCTTAAGGTAGATCCATAAATAGCAGAAACCCATAAAGAATCAAAGAATATGTTACTACAGATGAAAGAAACCTTAAATGATCACTGACATATCAGGCTATGAGAGATATTCAAAGAAAAATAATGCATCGAAGTAAGAATAGAAGACTTAGACATTGACGGTGTTCTGGATGAGGAAACACAAGTGAATGTCATGACATAAAGAACTTGGGAAGCTATAGGGAGACCTGCTATGACTCCATCCCTAAGTGGAATAGGGTTATTCAGAGGAAAAATGGTAAACCTATGTGGAAGGCTCACTCAGATATCTATGAATGTCAATGGAATTTCTACAGAGGAAGATTTTGAAATCATCAAATTTATTGAGTACAGTGCCAAATTTACTATGTTACTTGGAAATCCTTGGATTGAAAGAGATCACGCTAGAAACTAGATGGAAGACAAAGTTTTAGAACAACAAAGACAAGAGTTAAAAGACTTTAGGACCAGAAATATTTCCTAGTTGATTGAAGAACAGATCGAAGCCATTTCACACTAGAAACCTAGACTTCAAAGTTATCAGAACACGAGAGGATTCACAGAAGACTGAAGTCTCCATCATAGATAAATAAGATACGTTATCCCTGAACCCTAAGAAAGAACATTAGTAATGTGAAGTGACTACATCTAAGAAAAATATAAATCAGAATGGGAAAAGAACCATTGAGACGAAGCTCACGGGAAATAAATATAGAAATTTAAGTAAGAAGAAGGCAAAGATGGAAAAACTATAGAAGAGTCCAGATGGAACTTCACAAAAAAAGAAATTGCAGAATTCAAGCTTCGTTGAGATATCGAAACAACGACATGGGTCACTTCGCCATGGAGAAGCGATATAGCCATTGGAAGCCAATATGTCCATTTGACTTCTACTCTGAATGGGTCAAAAAACAATTATGGGTTACCATTAGACTGTTGGACAACACCAAAATGGATAGAACGGAGTTAATGAAGGCCCCATGTCCGTTGCAAGTAGAATGTTGTTGAGATTTCCTATTTAGCTTGTCGTGCCATGCCCGAAGAACACTTTTTCCAGTTAAGAAGTTGAAGCTCATAGAATTAGCAAGTGTCTACAGTGGTCATCACACCATTGTTATTTATCCTAGTACAGTGCTTAAGACCAGTGTGAGCCCAATTATTTTCCTTGAGCATATATGTCCGACGAGCTTAGCACAGCTGAAGAATATATAAGAGAGGTACTCACTAGCCTTAGCACCGAACGATTCATGTCGGAAAGAGGGTTGTCTATGGGTTTATAGCCATCATCAACGAGAGGAACGCAAGTCTCCCTGTCGACTACTCGAGCAGGAACATCTCGAGCCGACATAGAAAGAAGAACTAAGCATAAAGACAACATAACCAATGCAAATTTAGTATCGTCCATCCTACCAGCTTACATACCCCCTCTGAGCAGTGCGATTAACTGAGACAACGTCCCTCGAGACTTTGAATACACCCTAGTCACTGCTTATCTACCAAAAGGAGTACACACCTACCGTGCAGATCAAGACAAGGTTGCGGCGTTGAAGTTTTGTGACTTCAAACTGGGAGACCGTAAAGCTTACAACATGCTTGCCCTGCACATGTACTTAACCAAAACCAAGGGAAAGAATTCCAAGATCATCCCTCAGCAATGGACGATGAACCTTGAGCAGTCTACTTTGCTCAGCGTCATGAAAATATCGCACTTAGATAGACACCAAGAGGTGAATGCTTGTGTAAAATTGTTGCTAGCAGGTTACCATGGAGGATACATGTGGGTAAACTGTCGCATAAATGTTGATCCGACGCTAATCAATAGGATCATCAAGATTAGTATGTAGGGCCCTGTTCCCCAATATTACTACCCTGGAAAGACCATGGACCATGCTCTTTCATAGAAGATTAAAGAATCTTATGGAAATGTCGAGAAGGGAACGCGAGTCTACAAGGTAGCCTCTATTGAGAGCGGTGCAATGCACCTTGCATGCCAACTAATAGCAGGGAAATTCATACGTAAGAACATACCAACTCAAGTATCAGGCTTTGTAGTTGACCTCGCAGGAAAATGTGCAGAGGGACTATAGATGAACTGGGTGAAGTACCTGGTTAACCAGCTAGAGATTGACTGCAGAGAAGCCCAGGATTATGGGCATGAATTCCATTTTAGCCGACTGCTAATACTGATCGCTTTTGTTGCATGGGAGCTACTAGAAGGTGAAACCTTCCCATACCTCGACCCTTTTGAACACTTAGCCATGAAGTTCAGTACTTTATGGTACTCGAACGATATGAAGAAGCAATTGCAATCAAATGTCATTTTTCATACATACTATAACCAACTGAAAGCAACCATAGGGGGTGAACCTTGCATAACCCCAAACATTTTGCAAAGGTTCCAACCTTTGATAAAGTTCAGCGTGGATCACCACTTTATATACCTAACTCCATGTGCTGATGAACACTAGGAACAAATTTAGTCCTATTATAAGCTGACAGAAGAAGACCTGGAAGAAATCACCAAGGAATTGTCAACGAACCTCCTTATCTCAGTAGATCCAGTAGATATGTCCGACATCGATAGCCCAAAAGTTGCGCAGAATACACCTAGGCCCAGTAAGGCAAAGAAAACTAAGAAGATAAAGAAAGATGAGGAAATCTAGGACATTGACAGTAGATCTGTAAGGACGGCTTCCACCACACCCGATCATGGAAGTAATAACGAAGACTTTGAAGAATTTGAACAAAGGCCAGAGGACGAAGTAGAGATCATAAATAAAATAAAGGGTTCACCTCCAGAACCTTCTTCCAAGAATAATTCGAAAGAATCCGTGACTAAACTGATGACCACACTCACCCCAGACAACTTCAGATTTCTCCTCACAACTATGAATGAAGCTATGGAAGAGATAACATAAAAACAGGTAGCCTAATAAGAGGCCATGTACAACAAAATTGAAATCGAGCTCTAAGGAGTAAAGAAAGCACTTCAATCAAGCCACGTAGCTTCCATTGTGCCCTTTCCACAAGGAACAATAGAAGCAGGAGATGAACCAGTTCAACTCCACAGGATGATGACACAGTCGAAGTACGCCTTCAGAAAGTAGAAGAAGAAACAACACAGTCCACCCAGGCCCTAAGGCAAGCACAAGAGGAAATCATAGATCAACGTCGAGCTGTACAACAAGAGAAAGAGGCCATCCAAGCGAAATTTGATGAAGACAGAGCAAAAATCCAAAAGGAGAAGGAGTAGCTTCTCGCGAAGAAAGTTAGGATCAAAGAAGTTGTCAACAGAGCATTTCTCTCTTTGACCTGCTTAGAACAGAAGGCCGAAGAACCCTTAGAACATCAAGTGATGAAGCTTGCTGAATTTATTCAGTAACTTCAATAAAGAGTCATGGACTTAGAGCTTCATATCATCCCAAGCACCCCGTAAGAAGAGCGTGACTAGCGAGAAATAACTAACCGGAGTACAATAGAAAGGATTAAAGAACTCACCGAAGAATACAAACAATTAAGTAGCAGAAGTGTGAAGATACATTAGAACCTAACCGAGAACCTGGAATTGAAAAAACTGGAGTCGAGCTCTAGGAAGCGAAGCAACATGCAGATAGACTTCAGATGCAGTTGAAGGCCCTATCAACCATAGAGAAAATGAAGCGATCCCATGAGCAATACATCGCACAACAACAGATCCACATGATCCAGAGCAAGGTAATGGAAGTAACTCAACAACTTCAACCTTTGCAGGATAAGGCATGTCAGTTATTATTAGAGATTGAGAACCAAGGAACAGAGTTAGAACATATCGTGACTATAGCAGAACAACGCCTATAAGGACCAGTCAATAACGCACTCATCCAGGAGTTCGTCGAGAAAGAGGAAACCGTAAAGCAGTAGGTCGAAGCAGCTCGAGCTAAGCTCGAGGCATTCGAGGCAGAATTGTTCACACTTGGGTGACTCGATATGAGTCACAGGTGAGTGTTGGGGGCCTGTTGGCCCTTGACCAAGTTTTGAAGAATACTTCATCATATTTGACCATTTTTTGGACTGCGACAACTTGCCAAAGATGGAGCGGAAAATAGGGAAACTAGACTTATTTTTGGGTCCCTTTAGGGTTTTGGGTTGATGTAACAAGAAAGGGATGTTGGCCCGTGGGTTTACCCATGCTTAGGCCCATTTTGTAATCTATAAATAGATACTTAGGCAATGTAAGTAGAAGATGGTAGTACATCTATGTGATGTATAGCTAAAGGCTTAGTGCTAGTAACTGGATCTGTGTGATCGGATGTATATTGCAAGTGATTTGTGCATGATTGTAAGGAGCTTGAGAAGATAAGTGCAAGTTGTTGTAGTTTTGTGCTAAAGTTCAAGGAAGAAGGATCTAGCGAGTTGCGTAGATCTTCTGTCCTGTGCAAAGTAAGGGTCATTGAAGCTCTGTGTTGTAACTGCTTCACTGAGATAATATAAAGAAGAAGACTTTATGGATGTAGCCCCAGGGTGGGGGTGAACCACAATAGCTTTGTTTATTGTTCTCTGTGCTTTGACCTAATGTGTTTATCTCCTTCTTGGCTAAGTGCTTGATGTGATTAAATAGATTTAGTTATGCTTTATGCTTCTGAGATATTAATAAATGTTAGATCTGATATATAAGATACCGAGTGTCTGATCTAGTGAATCCAATCTATCTTGTTGTATCTAAGTGCAAAGTCTTCTCGAATCTAAGTATATACTGCGATGCTCTGTGCTATCTGCGAAGTGTTTTAAGGGTTGAATATTGATGGATAAACCGAGCTAGATAATTGCTAAGTTCTATAATCACAGTTCTATGTCCTAGATAAGGTTGCAGACATATGATTCCTGCAACCACCCCTACCTCTACCTCACGTGAGACTTCATCTGCTTCGGAGGTGTTTCCGAAAGGGCCGATAGTTAGGGTTTGTTGGTGTGCTCTTGAGTGTGAACCTTGGGTCTGCCTCTGTGCCAACAGTCTGTCATAAGATCTCAAAGTGATGGCAGATGGTATTAGCTTGGGGGAGCCAAGTTTCAGCCATACGATTTTGGACATGATGCATGTGGATGCACCTTCATCAATGATGCATTGATGAACTGTGATGTTTCGAATTTTGACTGGTATTTGGAAAGCTACCAAAGCAGGGAGATGGGGTTCCCTACAATCTATATCAAATGTGATAAGTATAGTGTTAGCAGGTTCAACTCCCTCTAAGGAGGAAAACAATGATTTCCGTTGAGTGGGATAGGTTTGGAGGACCTCCAAGACTGACATGGCTGCAAGATATTGTGCCAAGTCATCGACCAAACTATAATTGTGTGCCGCCATAGCATGAGGGTTGTTGACATTATATCATAATGGGATGCGAGGAATACTAATTTGTGGTTCAGTGTTAGGGCGTGGAATCATCAAAGGTTGTCCGACTATAACTAGAGTTGTCTCTGAAGTGGTGGGGGTAGCTTCAGGGGGTGTGCTGTATTGATGACTATGCGTTTGTAGAATAATTTCTTCTTCGTTAGTGAGGAGGATAGTGCAATCCGACATATTCCCAGGATTTCGATATTGTCCCATTTGTGGTGGGGCAGGGTGCATTTCCTATTGGGTATTCATCACACCTTGATGTGGAATAGGGTTTTGTAACACCGCGGGGGGTGGTTGTTGCAAATACTATTGTGGGGCCTATGAGGGGCAGGCGGTGCTCGAGGACGAGGCACATCCATGGAATCTTTCATCCATTTGAAGTCAAGGATTTGGGGGCAATGGTGAGTATAATGGCCATGCTCACCGCAAAGGGCACAAGGGAAGTTTGTTCGGAGGTTGTTGTTGTTTCTCCCTTGGTGTTTGTTGTTATTTCCCCCTTGGGGGTTCTAATTCCCCTGATTCTGGTTGCCCCCAGTAGGTTGGTTATGTTTGGGGTTGTTTCTCCCTGGTCCTGGATTATTATTGTTTCAGTTTTTTCCTTTCTTTTTGGCATTATTCAGCATATGAGACGGATTTTCTATATTCAGTTGTTCAAAATTTTGAAATTTCTGAATGGGAGAGGGTTGAACAAAGTTAACCCTAGTGTGTGGTTGTCCTTGAGGTGGAGCCATGGGCTATGGACGGTCAGGAAATGGAAAATACAGATTATTTTGTGGCAATGATCTGTAGGGTAAATAGGAAGGCATAGTGCTCTCACTAATGCTGAGGTTTTAAGCTGAGGTAGAGGGGGTACCAAAACTTGGATGAGTAGTCGGGCGCATCATGGGTGTCGATGCGGGTCCACTC
>SNQJ01S0182118.1:0-19178 GCA_010110895.2 Picea sitchensis | reverse complement strand
CTAATAAAATGTCACCCATCACGAAAATTTAACGTTCAAGTCTAAACTATGCTAGTGGTAAAATTTTATCTCTCTATAAAAATAATAATAATAATAAAAATAAAAATAACATAAATAATAATTATGATCTTCATTAAATCTTGTAACACAAAGGGAGTAAGAAATTAATTGTTTCATATAAAAAAAAACAGTTGGATTAAAATTTAAAAAGGGAATTAATCGTTTTATTATTTTATGATAATTTAAAATATATTAATTTAATGAGAAAAGGGAAAAGGGGGGTTAATTTCCACACCTGCCTTTTTGAGTTCTAAATAAAAGGGGAAATAGGGAAAAATCTAAAATATTAGGAAACTAGGAAAAGAGGGAAACACAAAAAGAAAACAAAAGGAAACAAAAGGGAAAAAATGGAAAGCCAAACTAAGTAAAGTATCTACCATTTAAGAGCTTTCTAATTTAAACTGAACTAGCAAATTAATAGTGGGGAAAATCATTAAAACCTATAAGAGAATTTGGGGACACCTAGGAGCGATTCTAGGAGTAACTCTAGGTGGGTGAAGGAAATAAAGATAATTAATTAATTAAAGAAATTAATTTATGGAGGAATGAAGGGGATGGGTAACACTTGTACGGGGAGGAATTTTTAGGAATTCAATTTTAAAAACTTAATTAAACGAAATTTTAGGAAAGTAAGTAACCGCAAAACTCTATATAATGAAGGGAGGAGATGAAGGTTGGGTTTCTTCTGTTTGCATAACATTACACTACAGAAATATCCACTTGACTGACTTAACTTGTGGGAGTTGGGAGACCTAGCTCGGTGAGGAGTGGTAGCTCGGCCTTGCGAGGCAAGCTAGGAGCTAGTCGAAATCTCTGGATAGTGAGTGTGTGGCCCCTTTGCAGCTCGGGGGGCTAAGGGGGGAAAAGAGTACCCCTAGCATTGGCTGGGACGTACCAGTGAAGTCTCACCGGTTGGAAAGCGGGAGTTGCATGGAACGTACAGACATCACTTAGAGCGGGCAATCAAGCAACGATACTCTCTCTTCATTTTGTATAGTAGATGTTGTAGGTTTTATGCTTGGATCTGCATGTTGATTAGGTAAGTAGATTGATTGTTTAGTTTGATGACTGAAACTTTTCTTAGCCTAGATCGACGATTGTTGACTCCCATGGCCATCGTTTTCCCTGCACGTCTTGACCACCTTACTATGTTGATTGTGACATTTGTGGTTGTTTAGCCTTCGTCCCTAGCTCATCAATCCTCGCCTGAGCAGTCGGCCAGGAGCCTGATCTACAGTTGTCGCCTTAGCGTTAAAAGACCTATGGATCTCAATGCCCTGCTTTTATGTGTGAGGATGATGAGCGAAGGATGAACCTATTAGTCGGCTACCCTTGATGTTTTTTCCCTGGCTGATTGTTGATTCCGCCATCTGGAAACGACCTCTGCATGTGGATTATCTGGTGTCCTAGTTGGTTTTCTCTATGCCTTGACTGATAGAACCCCTGCAATCATTCCATGACCTTTACCATTAGATCCTTGCATTCTCTTATTGTTGTCTGCGTTGTATTGGGGTTATAGCAATGGAAGCACGGATTGATTCCTTGTCTGCAAATTTTTGGGTATTATGGCAATGGAAAAATGCAACGGTTTCATGTCTGCATTTTTTTTATTATTTTATATTCTGGCAATGAAAAAAACAGAATTGATTTCAGGTCTGCATTTTTAAAATGGTATCCTGGAAATGAAAAACGTTTTTGTATTTCCTGTCTGCTTTTATAATTGTGTCCAGGAAATGAAAAACGTTTTTGTGTTCCTGTCTGCATGGTATTGGTATCCTGGCAATGGAAAATGAATTCATTTCCATGTCTGCATTTTTCTAGTGGTTTTCCCTTTTAAATGATGATGGCAACATGGAGTTCCTTCTGGTGCGTTTTGGGCACATCATTCTGCATATTTTAAATACGGATAGCCATGAATGTTCTCCTGGTGTGTCCCTGTGCATGTTTTTCCCTTTTAAATTGAGACTGTGATTGTTGTTTAAATGCTCACGATTTTTCCATCCAAAACGTGACTGTGATTGTTGTTTAAATGCCTATGATATTTGCCTTTAAAACATGAAGAGATGGCTGTTAAATTACCCAGGTTTTTGGTTTTAAAGATTGACATAGACTGTTGTTTAAATGCTCACGATTTTTCCATCCAAAACGTGACTATGATTGTTGTTTAAATGCCCACGATATTTTCCTTTAAAATGTGAAGAGATTGTTGTTAAATTACCCACGTTTTTTCTTTTAAAGATTGACATAGACTGTTGTTTAAATGCCCAAGAAGTCGCCTTCAAAACTGGTGATTGTTTTGTTGTGAATGACCACGGTTGGAATTTAAAAACAGACTGTGTATACCAACGTTTTCAGCTTGTTTCGGAGTGTTCTATCATTGAGTTTACACCATGCTTTACCGTTGAGTCTACGGTGTATTATTCACTGAATCCAAGTGATTCCATCATTGATTACAGCGTGTTTTTATCTCTGAGTTTTTACTATGTATACCACTGAGTTTGTTGTTGACTGACCACGAGTTGGTCCTTCTACAGTTTGTTTGTCCCTTTTATCCTCCTTCACATTGAATGCATACCCAGTGTTCTCACTGCCAAGCTTTAATTACCACAACAATGTTACTGGCCATGTTGATTATCATGTTAATTGCAATATGAAATACTATATTTTTTGCCTTATTAATTGCCAGAACAATTGCTACAACAATGTTAATGGTCAGCATATTCCTTCTATTGATTAAATGCCACAACGAGTTAAATAATTAACAGTTATATAAATCGTTTGGTTATTGCGCTATGAATGGTTATGTTAACAGTCATGCAAATTACCTTGTTAATGTTATATTAATTGTATGTTAACTAGAATGTTAAATGTCTTGTTATTGCTATATTACTTATCATGAAAGCAGTCATGTAAACTATTTGTTAATGCCATATTAATTGTCATGTAACTGCTATGGTAATCACCTTGTTAAATTGCTACAACAATGTTAATAGTTAGCAGTTCCTTCTCTATGATAGTAGACTGCTAGCATTGTTAGTTCGATCATTATAGCTAGACTAAATTTGGAGGTTTAACTATTCATAAGTGCTAATGGTAGCATTCCACTTTAAGAATTTTAATGTGGTTATTCATGTTTAGGGCTAGTTGGATGGGGATTCGGATTAATATAGAATTGGCCATTTAGGTTGTAATAAATATTAAAATTAGTATGGTGAGTAAAGACTAGATTGCAAATTTTAGACTTGCTAAATTAGATATGTAATTGATATTAGTTGGATTTATAGATATCGCCTAATTGGTAACTCAGACTCACTAAATTGAGTCATAATTCATGTTAAGTTTGGTTGGTAACTCGTTGACTAATGGGATTTAGACTGGTTAATTGATCTGCAATTAACGCCAATTTAAATCATAGATATTGACCATTTAGCCTTGACTAATGGTTGGGTTGTTGACGAAGTCATTTTTAGATTGTGCTTCCCATTGAGGGTGTTGTTGTTCATTTTAATTAATGTTTGTACTTGGTTTTGTAAACATTTATTGTGCTTGGTTTGCTCATTGTAAGGGTTCTAGTTACTTGTGTAATTAATTTTGGGGTGCGTGGGGTTGTTAGGATGATTTTCCTTAGCTTAGTAGGCTTGGTCTGGTTGTGTTGGGCAGGATGTAGACACCTCCTTGTTCCTCAGAACAGTCGCCAACCTTGAGACATTAAATAGTCAAAATCGATGGGAACTTGCACTTAGGCGTTTCTTATGTCTCCTGGAGGTCCTAACCATTGCAGGGTCGGACCGGCGGGTAGTCATTCTTATTCTTCGTCGGTTGAATGTTGTACATTGCTTCTAGTTGCTTGAGGTGATTTTATGCTAGGTCGTTATGATGTTGTTGCGTGAGTTTCATGCGTCGTGTTCATCATCGTGTTGCGATGTTTAGTATACTGTCATTATTACCTTCCTTCACACACACACAAAAAAAAAATTAAGGGTGCTTTTACTGGTTGTACATCGTAGGAGACGTACCAGAGTGGGATGTTACAATAATCAAGTATTAAGAATAGATTAAGCATTTAAGTGATTAGTTTTTGCCTGAGTAGTCGGCTAGGAACTGAATCGACTATCTTTCACTCCGGTGTTAAATATTTAGATTCAAATGCCCTGCTTTTCTGTGCATAGATAATCTCTTATTAAAATTGATTGTGACTTGTCCGCGGGGGCCAACCTTGTGGCTTATCCATGGGCGTTGGCGCAAAGTCGCAACCCTCACGGTCCGACTGCTTCCACCAGGACCTTCTCTAAACTCGGCCCGAAGAGCTGTATCACTCTTCAATCCCGTTTGGGACTTTTCTACACCCACAGGATCCTTCTGGTGATCTCCCACTCCTTATCGGGAAATCGGAACTCGCGAGTTCGCGAGTTCAGTGCTCACAATATCGGGTCTTTCACTTCCCCAAACCCTGATGATCAAAGGGTCAACGTTTTCTTCCTTATCGGGGATTTCCCTATCGGGAAATCGCTATCCGCGATGTCAATAATTTTAACATAGAATCCCCGATGCCCGAGGCGCCGATCTCCGATGCACGTGTAGATTTGGGTCTTCCGCCTTTGGGACCTTCCTTCCCTCGAACTCTAGTACAGCTCCACCTGTACTCCAATAAACCCTGTGGTCCCCCTCAGCCACGTCACCTCCTTCACTCGTGAGATCGGGAATCACGGGATCGCGGTTTCACCGATCGAAGTTCATTTGTATCATAAACCCCCGAATGTCGAATCCCGACCTCCCGGGATCTTGTGCCACCTGTCCTTGTCACATCAACGGCTCCGATTAAATCGGGAAATCGACAATCGCGATTTCGACCAACACGGAACTCTCTACTCCGAGAACCCCGATACCCCGAATACCGATGGCCTGGTCCTTTCTTCCTGCGCCCAAGAACTAAATCCCGCACAGCTTCCCCACGATCTAACGATCGACGGGATTTCACGATCCTCTCCTGTGAACTCTGGTCGTTGATTCTCCTCCTTGAGGATTTCTTCTGCTCCAAAGCCTTTTCCTGCTCGAGCCTTCTCCTGGGTTTGTTCTCGCAGTATCCTTGGCGGAACTATCCCTCTTGAGCTTATCACTTCTGACTCCTTCAGAGACTTTGCGCACACTGCTTGTGCTCGTCCTTCAACCGCTCTCAAAGTGTTGAGTCCTTCAGACTCTCTGCACTTCCTGCGACAGTAGTCTATACCTTCCTTTGCTTAGGCTGCCGCTGAGACTTCAAATTCAGCCTGCACCTCTCCTGCACGGCTCTAATAACCCAATTCAACTTCTGGGCAGATGAGAATAAGAGTTTAACTGTCTAGCCTCATCAACGCACTCTATGTGGATGAATTCAACTGCACTCTATGCAGGAATCTCCTGGCTCAAACAAAGAAACAATTGAAACTCATTCTCTTCTCTCTCAGACTTCAGTAAACCTCTAAAATCACATGCACAACATATTCAAAAGCAAATGCATACAAGGAGACAACCATTCAGTCAAGAACACATAAGCAACATACACAGAGAAACAACAACCGCCATGAAATTGAATAAAAGCTCTCCTCTATTAATTCAATCTGTACATGGGTGTTCTCCACAAATTCTCTGTCTGCTCTGCTCTTCTTGCTCTTGTTTCTCATATGTTACAATGTACAAACGAGGGTGCCTATATTCTGTTTTCCCTCTCGAATTCTACAACTATCAAATCTACAATAAATTCCTATCCAACAGTATTAAATCTAATAAATGCCTCAGCTACCTAAGGATGTGAGCTTAAAGGCTCAAGGTCCATTTACAATATACATAGTGCGCTCCTTATGAATGCCTTCATTTAAAGGGCGGCGCAACAACTTTCCAAAGTATTTCAAAATTTGTGTGTTGGCACTGTCCAGCCGTTCTTTCCTGATCCACGCGCTGGCTCGCTTGATGTGTTGTGGATGCTCCTGCATCATACTCCTCGGCTCGAAAATATTCATGGGCTCCTGTCCATGAGCTCCTGCACAGATTGTCCATGATTCTGTATCGTTGCCTCATTTTCCTAGCTGGCATCCTCCACTAGGTGATTCTTCCATTTCACCAGGTACTCGAAATACTTCTTTCGCCTGGTCTTCTTTCCCATTCGCTTGTCCAGTATGCACTCCATCTACGGTTTCTGTGCAACTGGTAATTGCTTCTGCCATGGGATCACTAGTTCCTCAGCTCCAGTTTCTGCTTCTCCACCCCTGTATGGGTATAAATCCGAAACATTGAATATCGGAGATATCCCGATGCCATCCGACAACTCAATCTCATATGTGTTTTCTCCAAATTTCTTCAGGACTCTACATGGCCCGATCTTTTTCATCTTCAACTTGTTATATGTTCCCCTTGGGAACCTTTCTTTCCTCAGATGTGCTAGAACAAGATCACCAACTTCGAACTGAAGTTCTCTCCGATGCTGATCTACTCTGCGCTTATACTCTTGATTTGACTTCTGCAGTCGCTGCTTCACCTCCGCGTGAAGCTCTTGCATCACCTCAGCGAACTCCTCTGCGCTAGCACTGCTAGTCGCAGCCTGTTCTGACTCCCTGAGCTCAGAAAATCCCCTTGGCTATGTTCCATACAAAATCTGGAATGGGCTTTTTCCTGTACTCCGATTCACCGAATCATTGTACGCGAATTCCGCCTGTGGCAATATCTGGTCCCAACTGTTGTGGTGTTCTGTCACCAAGCTTCTCAATAAATCCCCCAGAATCGTGTTCACCACCTCGGTTTGCCCATCCGTCTGCGGATGGTAAGCTGAACTAAAATCCAAATTAGTTCCCAACTTCTTCCATAGCATCCTCCAAAAATGACCTATGAACTTGGTATCCTTGTCCGATACTATGCTTCTCGACAATCCATGCAGTCTAACAATTTCTTTGAAAAACAAGTTTGCGATGTGGGTCGCATCACTGGTCTTCTGACATGGTATGAAATGTTCCATCTTAGAAAACCTGTCCACCACCACAAAGATGGAATCCACTCCTCTCTGCGTTCTCGGCAAACCCAAAACAAAATCCATACTAATCGCCTCCCATGGCCTCTCGGGTATGGGCAATGGTTGATAAAAACCTGTGTTCTGTTTTCGGCCCTTCAAATGTTGAAAAATTCGGCACCTGTCAACAAACCTCTTGACATCTTCTCGCATGCCTGGCCAAAAATACGATTCGCTCAGCTTCACGAATGTTTTTTCATGTCCAAAATGACCTGCTAATCCGCCACTATGCTTTTCCTTCACTAAATTCTCCCTCATGGAGCAATTTGGAATACATAATTGATTGCCTCTGAACAACAATCCTTCTTGGATCATATAATCTATCCAAGGACTTCGATCCCTGAGAAATGGGTTCTCGGCTGCTTCATAAGCTTCCCTGAAGTCTGCATCTCCAGCATACATGTCCTTCAGATTTTCAAAACCCAAAGTTTTGACTGTGAACTCCTGCAACAACAAACATTTCCTGCTCAAAGCATCAACCACTTTGTTAGCAGTCCCTGAAATGTGTTTAATTACAAATGTGAAATTTTGCATGTACTCTACCCATTTTGCATGCTTCTGGTTCAACTTATCCTGTTGACTCACAAACTACAATGCATGATTATCGTTGTACAATACAAATTCCTTGGGTACCAAGTAATGCCTCCGCTTCTTTAAGGCCTGTATGATGGCATAAAAATCTTTATCATACGTGGAGTATTTCAGCTTTGCATCGTCCAGCTTCTCGCTGAAATATGCCACTGGCCTGTCATCCTGACTCAAGACCCCTCCTACGGCATATCCGCTTGCATCACATTTCACTTGAAATGTCTTCTGAAAATCAGGCAACACCAGAATTGGTTGCTCTGTTATCTTCCTCTTCAACAGATTGAAGCTCCTCTCAGCCTCTACGGTCCAATGAAAAATTTTATGTCATTTTTTCACGGTGTCCATCATTGCTACGCTAATTCCACTGAAATTCCGAATGAATTTTCTGTAGAAACTAGCCAATCCATGGAAACTCCTCACCTCGAAAACATTTCTCGGCGATGGCCAATTCCTGATTACTTCCACCTTCTCAGGATCCATTTTCAACTCATTCGCTGAGATAACAAAACCCAAATAAATGAGCTCTGTCTGCAAAAACGAGCACTTCTTCAAATTGATCAACAGTTTC
The DNA here is from genome assembly GCA_010110895.2 of Picea sitchensis. Lineage (NCBI taxonomy): Eukaryota > Viridiplantae > Streptophyta > Pinopsida > Pinales > Pinaceae > Picea > Picea sitchensis. Next base: position 10,926 of record SNQJ01S0182118.1, on the reverse strand, counting down.
TCCTGTTGTAGCTTCCTCATCACAATGGCCAAATGCCTCAAATGTTCAGCCTTGGTCTTGCTGAAAATCAGTATATCGTCCAGATATACAACCACAAATTTGCCAATGAATTTCCACAGGACTTCATTCATGAGCCTCATGAATGTGCTCGACGCGTTTGTCAAACCAAACGGCATGACCAGCCATTCGTACAAACCCTCATTTGTTTTGAATGTTGTTTTCCATTCATCACCCTCTCTCATCTGGATCTGGTGATATCCGCTCTTGAGATCAATCTTCGAAAAATAATTTTCCCCACTCAGGCAATCCATCAGATCATCCATTCTCGGCAGTGGAAATATGTACCTGATGGTAATTTTGTTTATCGCCCTGGAGTCTGTACACATTCTCTAGCCTCCATCCTTCTTCGGACTTAGTACTGTCGGAACAACACACGAACTAAGACTCTCCCTGACCAGTCCTTTATCCAGCAGATCATGTACCTGCTTTTTGACCTCCTCGTTCTCTTGGGGTGTCAACCTATATGTTGCTTTATTAGACAAACTGGCTCCGAGTATGAGATTGATGTGATGACTCACACTCTGCATCGGTGGCAACGAACGAGGTAGTTCGTCCACAATGATATCAGTGAACTCTCCCAACAGTTCCTGAATCTCTTCTGGCAAGTCATCCACCCTTGTGCTTGTCAGGACAATTCTTGGCTTCCTAACAACAAAGAATTGTGGATCTTCGTTCTTCTCCATCTTTGTGAGAAGTTCCTTCCCACTCATAAGAAGTATGGTGCTGATTACTTCCGGCTTCACTTCTCTATCCTTTATCGGAAGCAATTTATGGATTCTCTCATCCTTTTCCAAAGTGTATGTGTTCATCCTTCCATCATGAACCACATTTTTGTCATACTGCCATGGTCTACCCAGGAATATATGACATACATCCATGGGAATAACATCACACAGAATCTCATCATGGTAATTCCCAATCTTGAATTTAACTAAGCATTGTTTAGTGACACTTACCCGGTGTCCTTTCTGTAACCACAAGACCTTATATGGACTCGGGTGCTTAGTTGTTTCCAGCTCTAGCTTTTCCACCATCTTGGATGAAACGAGATTATCAGTGCTCCCATTGTCAACTATGACCTTGCATTTCCTGTCCTTGGGTGTGCAAGCCATTTTGAATAGTATGCTCCTCTGCACTGAGCTTTCCACCTCTTTCTCAGGTGTCAAAAGGATTTTATGCATCCCAAGCGATCTTCCACTGTCTGCATCTTCGTTCTCAGCATCACGCTTCTGCGCTTCAATGATGTGAGCTTCACTTCTGTCCCTTTTCCTATCTGGACAGTCAACGGCTTTATGTCCGTCCTTCCCACATGTAAAGCATGTAATGATTCCTCCTCTACCTCTACCTCTACCTCTAATACGAGGAAAAGTGTTTGCGTCAGCATATCCACCACCCTGCTCAGTATGTTGTCTCCTCGGCTCAGCATATTGCTACCTCTGTGAGGTTCCTCCTCTCTCAATTCTACCCTGAGGTCCCTTCCATTCCTCCTTGGGCTTTTGATATTTATCTTGGGCAACTGCCTTGCCTCTTGGCTGACTCCTGCCTCGCCCTTGCTGTCCCTGCTTACGGCTCAGCTTCTCCTCGGCTTTTAGAGCCATCTGGTACGCATACTCAACTGTTTGGATGGTAACCATGCTCAATTCATCCTGAATGTCGTATCTCAGACCATTCAGATATCTTGCCACCTTCTCATCATCGCTCTCTCGACGACCCGCTCTGATGTTGAGTCTGTAAAAATCCTCGGTGTACTCCTTCACCGTCATCATCTTCTGTCTTAGGTTCTGCATTCGCCTGAACAATGTGATCTGGTAATCCCTTGGGAGGAATTTTGCTTTCATCTTAGCAATCATCCTGTCCCAACTCTTAATTTTTTGTTTTCCTTTGCAGCGCCTATCAACCTCCAACTCATCCCACCATAAGGTTGCATGTCCTTTCAACTTCGTAACAACATGTCTTATCTTCTTGTCCTCTTCTATATCTTCGTAATCGAAGTAGGTGTCAAGTGCTCGGATCCAATCCAACAACTCTTCTGCATCTAAGTTCCCCTCGTAGACGGGAATGTCCATCTTAGTCTTTGATCTCATTCTAGAAATGGCTCTGATCAACCGCTCGGTTGAAGCATCCTCTGCTGTGACTTCCTCTGCATGTCCAGCTTCCTCTTCCACCTCGGAATCAATGAACTCTCCAACACCGACTCCGCGTCTCTGCGCTGTCTCCATCTCCTCAAGCCTTGCTCGGAGATCTCTCATCTGACACTCCATTTCTGGATTTCCTGTTGGCCTACCCCTTCTTCGGGCATCCCTGTCTTCTTGATCAGGTGATTGCCTTTCTCTTAGGGGAGGCATGATGAATCCCTGTCTCTGCTACAGAAAGAAAAGATGCTCCCGCTCTGATACCACATTGGCGCAAAGTCGCAACCGTCACCGTCCGACCGCTTCCACCAGGACCTTCTCTAAACTCGGCCTGAAGAGCTGTATCACTCTTCAATCCCGTTTGGGAATTTTCTACACCCACAGGATCCTCCTGGTGATCTCCCACTCCTTATCGGGAAATCGGAACTCGCGAGTTCGCGAGTTCAGCGCTCACAATATCGGGTCTTTCACTTCCCCGAACCCCGATGATCAAAGGGTCAACGTTTTCTTCCTTATCAGGGATTTCCCTATCGGGAAATCGCTATCTGCGATGTCAATAATTTTAACTTAGAATCCCCGATCCCCGAGGCGCTGATCTCCGATGCACGTGTAGATTTGGGTCTTCCGACTTTGGGACCTTCCTTCCCTCGAACTCCAGTACAGCTCCACCTGTACTCCAATAAACCCCCGTGGTCCCCCTCAGCCACGTCACCTCCTTCACTCGTGCGATCGGGAATCACAGGATCGTGGTTTCACCGGTCGAAGTTCCTTTGTATCATAAACCCCCGAATGCTGAATCCTGACCTCCCGGGATATTGTGCCACCTGTCCTTGTCACATCCGCGACTCCGATTAAATCGGGAAATCGACGATCACGATTTCGACCAACACAGAACTCTCTACTCCGAGAACCCCGATACGTCGAATACCGATGGCCTGGTCCTTTCTTCCTGCGCCCAAGAACTAAATCCCGCGCAGCTTCTCCACAATATAACGATCGACAGGATTTCGCGATCCTCTCCTGCGAACTCTTGCCGTTGATTCTCCTCCTTGAGGATTTCTTCTGCTCCAAAGCCTCTTCCTGCTTGAGCCTTCTCCTGGGTCTGTTCCCGCAAGTATCCTCGGTGGAACTATCCCTCCTGAGATTATCACTTCTGACTCCTTCAGAGACTTTGTGCACACTGCTTGTGCTCGTCCTTCAACCGCTCTCAAAGTGTTGAGTCCTTCAGACTCTCTGCACTTCCTACGACAGCAGTCTATACCTTCCTTTGCTTAGGCTGCCCCTGAGACTTCAAATTCGGCCTGCACCTCTCCTGCACGGCTCTAATAACACAATTCAACTTCTGGGCAGATGAGAACAAGAGTTTAACTGTCTAGCCTCATCAACGCACTCTATGAAGATGAATTCAACTGCACTCTATGCAGGAATATCCTAGCTCAAACAGAGAAACAATTGAAACTCATTCTCTTCTCTCTCAGAATTCAGTAAACCTCTGAAATCACATGCACAACATATTCAAAAGCAAATGCATACAAGGAGACAACCATTCAGTCAAGAACACATAAGCAACATACACAGAGAAACAACAACCGCAATGAAATTGAATAAAAGCTCTCCTCTATTAATTCAATCTGTACATGGGTGTTCTCCACAAATTCTCTATCTACTTTGCTCTTCTTGCTCCTATTTCTCATATGTTACAATGTACAAAGGAGGGTGCCTATATTCCGTTTTCCCTCTCGAATTCTACAACTATCAAATCTACAATAAATTCCTATCTAACAACATTAAATCTAATAAATGCCTCGGCTACCTAAGGACGTGAGCTTAAAGGCTCAAGGTCCATTTACAATATACATAGTGCGCTCCTTATGAATGCCTTCATTTAAAGGGTGGCGCAACAACTTTCCAAAGTATTTCAAAATTTGTGTGTTGGCACTGTCCAGCTGTTCTTTCCTGCTCCACGCGCTGGCTCGCTTGATGTGTTGTGGATGATCCTGCATCAGGCATGCCCATGGCTTGTCCCCCACGACCAAGTCATAGTCATTTCAAACATTTTGTATTTTATAAAAATTTCATAAAAATTTCAAACTGTCCAACTTTTTATTTCAAACGTTTAGTATTTTATAAAAAATTCAAATCATTAGGAATTCAATTTACAAATCCATTTTCACATATGCAATATTAGAGTATCATATGTTATAAATATTATTTTACAGATTGTTGATTGAATTCCTTTCTATAATGACCACTTTGTCTTGCCTCATCTATTTCTCCACTTTGATGAATGCCTGTTTCAATTTCTTCATATTGTCATGATTCTTGGTCACAACTATGTGTAAGACTTGAGTGACCTACTTGTGTAGATTTGGTTTGTCCTTGAAATTCAGTTGATCAACATTTAATGTAATACGGTTGGCTTTGTAGTTAGAAACTGACTGAATTTCACATTTTGCAGTCTCTAGAACAACCAAATTCAACACTCACTTTTGATATGGCTCCTCTTCCAAACCATAGACTCCTATCATAGTAAACTGCTCAAAAAGGAACCAGTCTCCCAGTCATGTGTTGTTTTGCAATTGTAGTGACCCTTTGACTAAAGGAACAATTATAACAAATACTTCATTGTGGATAATAAAGTCTAATATAGACATAAAAGAGTTTACATACTACAAAAAACCTTCAGTGGTGACATGTTATCATACCATACACAACCACTTAATGGTTGGGAGAGAAACATGTTGGTTGGTCATTCACCATCCTAGACTTAAAATAACCCAAATGTGAGTACTTTTGATGGATTAACTTATGGATCAAGTGAGACTGGTACCTGAATGACTTGGTACCCCTAAAATCTAAAAACTGTTGGTGCATTGTATTTGCCAAGAACTTGCAAAAGTCAAACCTTATGAAGGTTTGATTCTCGGGGTGTGACAAGGCTACTAGGAAACCCAAAAACAACGATATCCATTATAAAACTATTATAAATAGAAAAAAACTTTGAAACATAGGCAGTATATTCATTGAATTCATTCTCTCAATCTCCAGAATAGATACACTGAAACATAAGTAGTATATTCACTGTTATAACATTGTTTAATATGTTATAACATATTACTATAACATATTATATTGTAATATGTTATAACAGTGAATATTGTAATATATGTTATGACATGTTACAATGTAATACGTCGTGACATATTACATGGTAATATGTTATGGAAAATCTACATTAATATAACACTCAACAAATAGAAAACAAACAATGAAATATAGGTAGTATATTCACTATAGTCATTCCCTCAACCTCCAGAGTAGATACACCAGAATATGTAACAGTCGCTTTGCATTGATAGAGAAACTGATAAAAGACATCAATATTTCATGTCAAAGCCTCATTTACAAAGCTAGAAGAAAGAACATTTTTTAAATCTACAAAATATCATGTACAACATATAGAAACAAACCTTGAAACATGGGGAAAATGTCCATTGCAATTATTCCCACAACTAAAATATGTTATAGTACTTTGCATTGTAACAAAAAGACACAAGCAGTGAACATTTCATATCAATGTCTCATTTACAAAACGGTAAGAAATAACAAATTTAAATCCAAATGTCTAACTCCAATGCCATGGACTGATATACCAATTATGATTCCTCCAAAAGTCAAGCTAGCTTCCATTTTCAACAAAGAAGGGCTTAAAAGTATGAAGACTCAGAAATAGAATAGAATTAACGATATCCAAGAAAATTGATAAGAACACAACGAAAGCTCATAGCAGAAATGAAATTTTAACTTGCATCTTCATTCTTGTGATTATTTGCCTATACCTTATATTAAGACTCTACACTCTTAACTATATTGTAATATTCGCATAGCTCATACGAGTAAGATATGCCCCTAGGACAGGCCCCAGGCCCGGATGGGTTCACCATAGATTTCTTCCATCACTGCTAGGACCTGGTCAGGGAAGAAGTCTGGAAGGTAGTAGAGAAATCGAGAGCATCAGTCCAAGTCCTCACAGCCCTCAATGCTACCTTTCTCACCCTCATCCCAAAAGAGGAATGAGTCACAAATCTCAAACAGTTCAGACCCATCGCTCTTTGCAATGTAATTTACAAAATCATAACAAAGGTGGTGGTCAATCACCTTAAACCCATTCTAACCCATGTCATTTTCAAGGAACAGGTTGGGTACATAGAAGGAAGACAAATCATGGACAACGTCATTCTGGCTCACGAGGTCATCCACTCCCTCAAGTCAACGAAAACTCTAGCTATGTTAATCAAACTCGACCATAAAAAAGATTTTGACAAAGCAAGCTGGCAATATCTTCGAGCCATCTTAGATTCTTTCGGATTTGATCAGCATTGGGTGAATTGGATCTTAAATCTCACCTCTTCAGCCTTCTTCTCCATCCTTTTTAATGGGGTCCTGTCCCAACCTTTCTCACCGTCCAGAGGTATCAGACAAGGGGACCCCCTTTCGCCCTTCTTGTTCGTACTTATGGCGGAAGGTCTGGGATGCTACATCAAATCAGCAGTCACAGAAGGATATCTCAAAGGCTTTCCTCTGCACACTATCTAGCTAGTGTCCTCACACAGTCAATTTGTCGATGACACCCTACTCATGAAATCCCCAACTGCTAGAGAAGCCAGCAAGCTCAACTCCATCCTCTCAGATTTCACAGAAGCTTCAAGCATGACTCTTAACCTAGACAAGTCCAAACTCTACTTCTTCAACACCCCGGCAGTAGTCTAGCTCCACATATCCAGACTCCTGGGAATACCCAAGAGATCCCTTTCATTCAACTACTTATGCATTCCTCTAACGGGCACAACAGCAAGATCCATCTCCTGGGACAACCTTCTTCTTTCCATCTCCAACAAACTGAGCAATTGGACTTTCAGACTGCTCAACATCGCATCCAGGTTGGTCCTGCTCAAATCGGTCCTACAAGCTCTACCTACCTACCCTTTCACTGCATTAGCAGCTCCCAAATAGGTCATCAAAGCCATAAGGAATCTCCAGCAAAATTTCCTCTGGCATGGGCACCAACCTAACAAGAAATGGGGGCTAGTAGGTTGGGACAAAATTTGCACACCAAAAATCCTAGGAGCGTTGGGACTCTGAGATCCAGGGAAACTCAATCAAGTAATGGGAGCCAAAATCTGGTGGAGATGGTTAAAAACTCCAATAGTTGTTTGGGCACAAATCTGGAAACAAAAGTAAGCCCCCCTCACACCATAAAATCAACTTATTAGACACAATGTCCGACTACAGGGTTCCAACATTTGGAACACAGCATGGCAGAACCGTGATTTGGTAGAAAACCACACTTTCTGGGAAGTATGAAATGGAGAAAGCAATATGTTCTAGCAGGACTTGTGGCATCAACTCAAACCCCTAAGTGACCTGGAAGAGATAAACCCCCTCAAACAAGCTCTAAACCAGGACACCTTTCTAAGGGTGAAAGAGCTCTGGAAACCCGAGGAACAAAGACAACAATGGCGTCCATGGAAAACCTCTAGTCAGGACATGGGGGTCCCAGAAAACTTAAATCTGCAAGCTTGGCAACACTATGCTAGTCACCAGAAAATCCCCAACAGATAAGGTCCAGACATCCTTAAATGGGGGCACTCCACAACTGGCATTTTCTCAATCAAGGAAGCTTACTATCTCCAAGGCAACCACCATAATTAGAACAAGGAAAACATATGGAACAAGGTCTGGAACCCCGCACTCTGGCCCAAGGTAGCCACCTTCCTATGGCTTGTTGCACACAACTGAGTCCTAACCTGGGACAACCTCAGGAAAAGAGGCTTTATTGGACCCTCTTTATGCGTCTTATGCTGCCAGCAAGAGGAAACCAAAGAACATATTTTCAACGAATGTCACTTCAGCCAGAAGATCTGGGACCAAGGAGCTCAAATAATGTGTCGTTCCAATCAAAACAAGAACAACATCAATGACACAATTGAGAACTGCGACTCGATCACCTACAACAACCCCCTACTAAACCACATTTGGCAACTTCTACCAAGATTTATTCTTTGGCAAATCTGGAAAGAATGAAACAAAAGAATATTTCACTCCAAAGCCTCCATGCCAGACACAACCTGGGCAAAAATAGTTTCACTGATCAAGGAAACTGTTAGAAGCAAATCTTGGAAAGCAGAGGACCTAAACTGCAACCCAGAGGAGCAATGCATTCTCCAAAGCTGGCAGCCTAACCTAATCAATCAACCAATGATAGAGAATCCCAAACATCAGCATAGAAACCAAACCTTCTAGAACCCTCCTCCAACAGATTTCATAAAGATAAACTTCGATGGGGCTTCCAAAGGAAATCTGGGACCAGCAGACTATGGGGCTACACTAAAAAAATCCAATGGAGAGATCCTCTATCTCGTCATAGGTTTCCTGGGGGAAACAATAAAGAATTCCGCAGAGCTAACAAGCCTATTGCGAGGTCTCCAAGCAGCGACTGACATATATCATCACAAGCTCATCTTGGAGGGGGACTCACAAATTTTTATTTAGCTAATCACCAAGATCCTCCATGGGGTAATCCACTAAAAATCTCACCCAGTTGGCGCCTCTTCGGGCTGCTAGAGGATTTTGGAAGCCTCCTTAGAACCAACCTCAGCATCACACCCTCCCATGTGAAAGCAAACAGGGTAGCAGATTGCTTGGCAAATGAAGGAGCAGCAATGGAGACCGAACACTTCGGTTGCGAGGCCCACACCTATGAAGACTCAAATATCTCAGATCGGTGTCAAAACTTAGCCAACAGGGATATCCAACCCCTGGATGGGGTGCCACGTCGCGAAGACAAGACATGCGAAAATACGTCGGGTTGCACCATAAATATTAGCCACCGGCCACCATCCCTTCACCATTAAAATGGGAATGAGCCCATGTATCCATTACCAGCGGACGAGGCCTATCGAGCGAGCGAAAAGGATGGCTCACTAGTGCACTAAGATCTCAGCCTTAATGGCTAGGGTTGTCACCGTCATCCTCATTCTTATCAATTTCCTCGACAGATATGAGAGGCATTTGAATTTTGCAAAGCCGAACGTAGAGCTACCGGAGAACTGGAGCAGGGCTAACCTTCCACTTGGAATTTCGGCCATACCCAAGCTCTTCCACATGCCTAGAGAATGAGGAAGGCCTCACAGAGGCGCAGCGTGGTAAGCCTTCGAATCATGTAGGAAAAGGCAGAAGAAATTTGAAAAGGCATTGGCTCTGGCGTCCACTCGGAGAACTAGGAAGCCCGGGAGACCTAGAATGCCTCCTATGGTGTACATGGAGGAGATTACTCTGGACAAGCCCATTTAGAACTATCTAGAACATTCCCTTTTTAAAATCATGAATAACTGGAATCCCCACACCGATTTCGGCAACGAAGCCAAGACTCCGGCTACAGAAATCTCGAACGACCACAAAGTAAATCACCAGGTAGAGGAATTCACCACTTGCTACATTGAGGAAGAATTATTGTGTAGTGCAAATGAAAAGGCCGAACCACCTAGCGGTGCACCTCCCGAGGAAGTGACACAGCCGAACAAGCAGCAGACACACCAAGTTAGCAACGCAAATGAAGGCAAGGGAGAAAACTATGCACAGTGGCCATTTACCATCACCTCTGTTCAAGAAAAATGGTAGGACCAACCTCCATTCATCAACCCAGGGTACCTAGAATTAATCTTCGAAATGAAAATCATGGTGGATGATCAGATCTTCAGAACCATTCAAATCAACCAACGCCTTGACATGTTGTATGCTGCACACTCCAGGATTCCCTCGAGAAGACAGTGCCCTACATGCGCACAGGCTTATGCAATTCTTGTAGGATGGCGAAAGCATGATGAAGAGAAAGAGACAACTGGTTAAAAGGTCTTGTGATGTCCATAGTTAGTAGTCTCTTTTTGTTTCAGAACAAAGCGTTTTCTCAGTTAGATTATAGCAATGATGTAAGTAGGATGTTAGAGAACAAATTGAATCTAATGGCTATGCATCCTGGTTTCCTTCGGGCAGGATGACACTCTGATAATTTTTGTTTGTTTGAGCACAAGTGGCATAGAATGTCCAACTATCTCGGTTTCCTTTTTCAGGTGGGACAACTGGCATTTCAACAAGACTCTATAACTCTGCGAATCTAATACAAACAGTATCCTCCTTTTTTACTTACAAAAAAAAAAAGTTATCAAAATCTGGAATGTACTTTCAATGAAAAATTAAAAATTTTGGAATGTGCACATGTGCCAAGTTTGTTCAAAAACAACGTAATGATATTCCATCTTCAGTTATTCGTTCATGATCGACTTTGGACATTTTCCATTTTCTAACTTTTTATTTATTTATTTATTGAACTTCTATTAACTTTATGCACGTTGCACATACCAAATGACTATATTGACAACTTGTGACATCTGACTGGTAGTATTGAAAGTGAACATGGGTATCAATTTGATGGGTTTCTTGAAAAAAATATCCTTTCAATACAATGGATCCTCTTTCATATATAAAACCGTTATCATCAAAATCTTCTAATAGCCTCATCTTTTGTTTCATGCATCGCATCAAATAATATTTCACGTTTTCAGTGTTGTCTAAAGGTGCAACCATGGCAAAAACATCTTCTGCAAATAATTGGATATATTGGACAACAATTAATTCATGTTAGATTATCACACAAGTATGTATCTACAAGTTATTT
>SNQJ01S0182117.1:14507-33685 GCA_010110895.2 Picea sitchensis | reverse complement strand
GAAATGTTGCATTTCTTGTTTTTTTGACATGGAGACTTTGCTTGTTGTAACCTTGTTGCTGAAAATACAATATTTAAATCACCAAAAACCCAAATCAAAACCCATCATACAAAACCCAAGTTTTGGAGCTACAACTTTTACAATAGATTTAGATTCAATGCAATACAAAAATAATGGATGGGGAAAATGATCTTATTGTCCAATCATCAATTTCCATGATTTTTAAGACTGAAGATATATGCCCGGAATATCCCCAAAATCTGCCCAAAAAAATCCCTGAAATCTGCCTAGAACATCCTCAAAATCTGTCCGGAACGTCTTGGGGACGGCCAACAAGTCCCCGAGTCCCCAATGGAGTCCCCAACAATTTGGGTAAGTTTCCTAAGGGTCCTCAAGTCCCCGAAACATGGGAACGGTGAGTATGCAGGTTTTTTTTTGGGGGACAGGTCCCCGTGCAACATAGAAGATAATTAATGTTTATTGTAATAATTAATTATTTTCTGAGTTATTGAGGTTGGCCCTGTTGTGCCAATAGACACCACTTTTGGTCTGTCCAGTCTAGTATAAATAAAGGTGATTTCCCCATTGAGGAAACACACAAGTCACAAAACGTGGGAACGGGTGAGTATGCAGGTTTTTGGGGACAAATCCCCTGCGGCAACATAGAAGATAATTAATGTTTATTGTAATAATTAATTATTTTCCTCGAGTTATTGAGGTTGGCCCTCACAGCCAATAGACAATTCACTTTGGTCCTATTCCAAATTTAGTATAAATAAAGCAGATTTCCCCCATTGAGGAAACACACAAGTCAATTTGTCATTTGGAAATTTCAGCAAGCACATCTCTGAGGGTTGTGCGTACCTCTCTTGGGTGTTAGTTTCAAGGTGGTAGAGCACCCTCTGTGTGCATTAGGGTTTCATGGTTGATATCTTCTCTGAGAATATAGCAAAGGATTGCTGGGTTTTCCCTTGTTGAGAAAGGCTTCCCATGTGATATTTCTTGTGTTCTTGTGCATGGTATTTTCTTGGTGTGATCTTGGCTATTGCAGCAATTGTGAATGGTGGAGCTGCATTTGTTTATGGTTCAAATACATGACTAAATGAAAATAAACCTCATGCTTGAGCCCAGCATAGTGAAAATTTACCCAAAGGTTATGTCCCTTTGTTATTTAATTATTATTATTAGTAATTATTATGTAATGTTATTTACCATCGTTAGTGCATATAGTTAAACACCGAAAACTAAATAAAGGATTTATGAAAACTGCTATTTTATCTTTTTTTGTCTTGTACCTTGATTTACTCATAATAGTGATTGGTATCTGCTCATTTTAAGGCCCCTCAATCTCAGTCTCTTCTTCTTATCAGCAATGAAAAACAAAGGCACTTCATATTTTGTTTCATTTTCTCTTTCTAATAACTTGCTTTATAACCAAATTATAATGTATTGTACAGGATGGAGAGTCAAATGCTTTTGCAGATGTCCATTGCTATAAGGCAAACTTGCCATCTGAAGTTTACAGAGTTCATCTTTCTGCTCTAAATGTAAGTGCACCAAAAATAACCAATTGTGGGCTTTTATCAGATTTTTCTGCCTTTTCTTGAGGATTTTTTCATTAAAATCAGGATAGCATGATAGTCTTACATGAGGTGTTTCCAGTGTTCACCCCTAATACAATCCTTTAAACATCAGACTAACAGGAGGGTCACTGTCCTTCATTGCATACATAAAGATTCAAACCTCGTCACATTCACTGTCACATGGAAAACTCTATAAGATGACTGGTTTAGCTTTACTAAATCTATACAACTATATTTTATTTGAATATACAAGTGGTGAGTGAATAGCGGCACCGAGTTCTGGCTTGTGTATCAGAAATGGATAGCCTCCCATTAAGCATAACACAAGTGTCAAACATCATTCATTTGTGGGGCTGAAAAAATGCCTCTGTAAATCTGTTCAATGGATTTGCTAAGGTTTGTGGTAGAAACATGCTGCCAATGCACTTAGCAGGGATACTTTAATTGTATATATAAACTAAATGATCTATTTATCTGCTTCATGTGGTTTTCGCATCAGTTGCTCACCATTTCCTTTTAGCCAAAAATAACATTGTCCAAAAAGTGCAGTCAACAAAGTGACATCATTTGAAGCTAAAACTCTACAGATATTGACATGCCCACAAGTTGCTAGAGAATATAAATATAGTCTCAAAATTCTTGTTTCTATAGGCAATTAATCGATGCCCTGGAAAATGCTTCTGAAATCTCTCACCATAAATGATTTCTTATATCTACTGGTATTGCACAAGCGTGACACAATTCTCCAGTTTTCTTATATCTATGCTTAAGTAAACTGGAGAAAGTAGCTACAATTCTGCAGCTTAAACTTTCTGTTGAGCCATCTATATGAGGCATGCCATTTACACTACCATTTTATTCATGATTGTCCCCCAAAGCACAACACCCATATTGCTTTCATTACCAGTGCATGATAATTCATAATGGTTCCAAGCAAGGTGTCTATATTTTTGGGAGCCGTGAGAATGCCTCTAAAACTGAAAGTAAATCTGTGCTATTGTATACAGTGAAGTGTGCTGTTGCTGCTGTCAGTTCTTTGGGTGAGTGTTTCTGTCTAGCTTGCACCTGCTCATGGCAGCATCCAGGCCGAGCTTGAGCTTGCCGTTTACTTCTCCAGCTACCTCAACTCCTTCCTTGACCTCTGTGACCTCAAAAACAGTCTCCTAGACCTCCCCTTCAATCCCCTCATCTCCTTTGACCTCCTCTTTGAATACCCTTAGCTCTTTGACCTTCCATACCTCCTCACCCTCCAACGTGACCTCCTCCGTGAGCACTTTGATTAGCCAACCACTCTTGAATTCACCCTCCTCACCCTTATCTCCCTCAACTTTGTCCTCCCCTTTGGTGCCTCCTTCATCCTCACCTTTGTAGCAGTGTCCTCCCCGCTTCATTACGGAAATTGAGCATTAAAGAAACCAAGATAACTCGAAGAGTTCTCTGTATTGTTGCACCATGAGTATGAGGTGCTCCCCACAACCTAGTATGGTGGAGATGTTGTCATGTTAGCTTTAGTCTAGATAACATGTTAGATAACGTTACATTAAAATTTTTTATGGGTGAGATGTTATGAACTTAATATATAATAATAAATATAACATATTATAATAGTTAATGAATAATTAATGAAGAGACACCTTTGGAATGAAAGAACCGTTGGCAAATCTGGGCCATCGTGATAGTTTAATCGCTGTATACTTGTTATTGATGGCAAGTACAGTAGTGAAAGATCAGGAGGAACAGTGTTGAAGAAAACGTGTGCAGCAAGAGTTTACAGAGAAGGAGGAAGATAGACGAGATCGTTGATCCCATTCAAATTTCCTGAAAGAACGAAGTCCGTCAGATTTGAATGAAGACATTGAAGAGGAGGACAGAGCTCACCAGTAAATCCGTTAAAGACCCGACCATCGGCCGGATCAAGGATAACCCTAAACTTTAAAGTACACGGAGAAGTGGGAGTGATTGCAATATGCAAACACGATCTAATCTGAGTTGTCGAGATCTAGGTTGATATGGACCGTTGATTTTCACTCCGGAGATTCGGGGATCGGACTTTGAAATGTCCAATTCACTCGACACGAAAACCCCGAAATCGCTGATATGATTTCACATCCGGACAAGAAATGTTAAAAGCGCGCATGAGATATGGACCGCTGATTTTCTTCATCGGAGAATTGGGATCGGACTTTGAAATGTCCAATTCACTTCCGGGATTAATGAAAAACTCCGAAATCGCGATATGTGATTTCATCGACGATCGTAGCCATAAATCAAGCGTAGATTGGGACCATTCCACTTGTAGACAGAGGCCTCTATCGAGTTTCGGATCGGATTTCAATATGCAAAGAACACACGACAAACCTCGCCGATTGCTGATATGCTAAATCACGGTCAATCACGTACCAAGTTAAAAGGAGACTGATTCGACCATGGATTTCACCAGGTTCGAAGTTTCGGGGATTGGGATTTGATATGTAAAGAACACAATGCAACGAACCCCGAAATCGCGATATAACCTCAATTCGACCTAGACCGCCGATCCGTGAAATGATCGATCATGATCTTAATTCTTCATGGGGTTTCGTGGATCTTGATTTGGAAGTGACAAGAACCTCGAACATTAGAAATGCCGAAATCACGAGCATGCGAAAGTATTGGCGCTTCAATCATAGCCATTGTCAAGCTCGATCCGACTGCTGATCTTATACCATCTAGTTTCTGAATGGGATATGGTAAGATTGTAACATGAATTACTTAATTACGATATGCTTTAAATCGCCAAAGCACCTTTCAATAAAACCTTTGGTCACAAACTTTGTTCATGGGAAGAGAAGGAGTCAAGAATAAAGTTCACCCCGGAGGTTCAGAAATCACGATATGAAAGTGTCAAGACTTGGGCAAAGAAATGACAAAATATCGAAACCAGATTTAAAGGGAAAGAATAATAAAATTATCCAACGGAAAAAAGCGATAAGGTTTGAAAGGATCGAGGTCATGATTCTTTCTTATATTAACGCCAGCTATGAATCGGTTAAGGAGAAAATGACTGAGCATGACAAATCTAGTGTTTCAGTTGCCAAGACAGTTGTCGTTGGATATCCCATTGAAGGGGAAGTGGAACCATCAAGATGTATAAAAAGAAACCAGCAGAATAATTTATTTTACGTTCAAGTGAAATGGAATAAACAAAGAAGAAAAAAGAAAAGGATGTGAGGCATAGTATGAATTGGAGCAAATATGAAGAGGGAGATGAAAGGTAGAGCAAAAGCAGAGCAAAATGAAAGACATAGTAGAAGCAGAGCAAAATGAGCAAAAAAAGTTGATGCAGAAAGGCACTCGCTATACAAACAAGAAGAAAGAATCGCTATCAGCTTTGTTGAAGATTAGATACAGAGAAAGATTGGTAAGAATTGACATATATGCATAAGTTGTCTGTGTATTCACTATTTGATATTTTAAGGGCGGTTGGGAGGTGCTAGGAAGGACTAAGGTCCTCCTGAGGTTCAAGTGGAAGCTTGAACATCGTGGAAGTTGTTGCTTCCATCCGGGCTGCGCCTGCAGAACAAAGGTGGCAGGTGGTGCTAGGGGAGAACAAGTGTTCTCGCTATACGTTGAGCCTCAGGTAATCGAAGTCTAAGCTTCCATCCGCTTTGAGGCTGATCATTCGTGAAGTTAGTGCTTCCATCCAGTTTGTGCTCGAATATTCAGTGGAGTTGGTGCTTCCTTCTAGTGGGTGCTAGAGAAACCGTGAGTTGGAGCTCTCGAAGTTGCGCCTTGTGAAACAGAGGTAGCAAATTTCACATTGAGTTGGTGCTCAATTGTAAATGATGTACGAAACTGAAAAAGATCAGCCTATCATTTCAAGAAGAAGAGGTTTTCCCTTTATGGGTTTCCCTCGTGAAAAATATGTCTCTGTAAAAATTTTATGTGTGATCGATGGTCTTTACTTTATCAGTCCATATGTCAGGTGTTGATGATCACTTAAAGGGAGGATTAATAACATTTAAAAGGTATAAAATTGATGAGCCATAAACAACCGGCCCACCCCCTCCTCATGTTTTAGTATCAACAAGGTCTTGTCTCTTCATGGAAGGGCACCTTGCGTATATAAGGCCCTCATTCTTATTGTATCTCATCATCTAATATTCATATACATTATTATTTAATATATTATCGCTTATGGATTATAACTTGTTGTCCTACCTATATCGGGTATTTACTTGGTGAACCAACTTGGTTCACCAAAATGGTATCAAAGCTTCTTCACCTTGATCCAAATTTTTGCCACAAATAGAGTTTCTCTAATCAAGTCTTTGACCTCATATTGACCATTGGCCATTTATAAATCAAATATTCTACACATTTCAGCGAAAGTAAAAATTCATTTTGCACAAAAATAAAAAAAAAAAAAGAGAAGAGAAAACAAAAGAAAAGAAAAAAAAAAGAAAGTTTTTTTTTTTTTTCTTAAGGGGCACGTGAAGAAGCATAAGTGCACACCAAGAAGTTTGAAATAAATATTCCAGATTTGGCATTAGTTAAGTTAATTGTCATTTAAAAGTGAGAAAAAAATATTTTAAAAGAAGGCTTCAAAAGAAGAGAAAGTGAATATTTTTCACCTTGGAGATTTACTCATCCCATGGTTTTGGAAACCATTGGCCCATGGTATTCCATACCATATATAATATATATGTGTGTGTATTTTCCTCTAAATAAGTATTTCACAAAATTTAGGGTCGCGTTTGTTGAGCCTAGTCAAGAGTATAAAAGGGATTTTTAAGGTACTTTTTATAAAGTATTAAAATGATTATAAAAATTGGAGGGAAAAGATATATAAGAAGGAAGGATATAACTAAAAGAGTTATTTTGGAAAGTGTGAAGGTAATATTAAATTATTTTTCATTAATTACCATGAAAAAACAGAAGGAGATTAAGGGAATATAAAATTACTTTTGGTAAAGTATAAAAAAAAATATCCAAAGTTTCTTTAAACTCTATATATAAAAGAAGAATTATCAAGATTATTTTCTTAAAAGAATATAAATGAATAATAGAGGAAGATTGTTGAAATATTGTAACCCAAAGAGTATTCTTATTATTACTGATATATTGATTCATGCAGGATCAATCCCCATTGTGGATTGATTCTATGCCTGCTATTGTGAATAGACCAAATCCCTTTTATGGATTGGTCAAAGCATTGCCTGTAATAGGCGTAATAAGAAGTCGGCCCCAACAGTTATTAAAGAGACTTAGAAATATAATAAAGGTGGATTTACCCACCCACTTGAGAAGTCACTGCCAGTTGAAGAGACACTCACACGCGTTTAATTTAGAGAATAAAGGAGGCTACGCCACTTAGACACACAACTCACTTGCTCAGCTTGAGAGACAAGTCCTGATCTGTTACCAACAAAGGAAAGAGAGAGGCATGATATCCCTCGAGAGGGATTCTTCATAGCATAAAAGATTCTTGGCATTGTATTGGTTTTCTATATTAAGGAAGTTTTGTCAGTTTTCTCCCTCATGAGGGTTTACCAAGATAAAATGTCAGGTTCTGCGGATTTTGTATTTCTCACTGATCTTGGATTATGCCATTGTTATCTAATGAAATGCAAACATCCATAATAATGGCTTAAACAATAACATGGTATTGTATTTCTCGCTTCGGTTGTGGTGCCATCTTTCGCAAGAGAAAAACGTCAATGTTATCGCATCTACAAATTAGGGTTTTTCAAAAGTGAAGCTTTTCAGCCCTAAAAGTATCTAGAAAGTTGCACCTCCCTAAGGATCAATTTGGCATCATCAACAAGACTCTTTCAATGGTATCGATCTCCTAGTGAAACCCTAGTTTCACAAAGTACCAAGTACCGTGAAAGTACCGCAATAATCGTCCAAATCCAGATCCACTCTTGAAGGAGCAAAAGTTGATTTCTCGATTCAAACACACCGTGCAAAATTACCAAGCACATCTCCTCGTAAGTTTAGTTTTTATTTTGAGCACTTTCATTTTTCGATCATTTTTCCTAGCTCCGTGTAAAGATGTCTGCAAAGCATTATGCTTGTTGACAAGTTAGGAGTGGAAAACTTACATGCCTGAAGTATAGGATTTACCTCATTCTTGAAGAGAATGACTTACAAGATTCGTCAAAGAAGAATAACTGAGTCCGACAATGCCAAGAAAAGGCAAAGCATCAAAAGGACATGATAGGCCAAAAAGAATCATTGTTGATTCAATTAAAGACCACTTGATCTCCTTTATGTGTCATCTAAGAAGACTCCGAAAAGAGATGTTTGATGCTTTGACCAGACTATAAGGAAGGAAAGAACACAAACCGAAAGATGAATATTGGAACTCAACCGAGAATACAAGGATGCAGAAAAGGAGAAATGATTCAGAATACTTCTCCAGAATCTCGCATTAAAATAACAACTAGAAGCTATTGAGATACCATGTATCTAAGATGAATTGATAATGATGGCCCTAAATGGTCCTCACAAGACCTTGGATGCTTTCATCTTAGGACGATATGTGCTTAAAAGAGAAATCAAGTTCTAATGTTCTTATGGGAAGAAATGCATTCAAGAAGAAACAAGAGAAGGACCGGTGGAAGCTTTACTAGCAAGTGGATGCCTGATCGTTCTAATCAGCCCACACCAAAGGAGGAAGGAAGAAACCCTACTTTCCAAAAGGAGACTCAAGCAAAGAGCCTCAACATTCAAATAAATTCAATCATAAAGAATCTCATCCAAGGAGATTTCAGAAGAAAGGACGTCTAAAGTGAAAGAGACCACTATCCGCATAATGCTATCACGTGACAAGATGGGGACATGGCTTTCAGCAAGTTTTATTCAAATTCCGCATCGAGAAGAATACAAGAGAAACAAAAGAGGCTCCATGCCCATGTAGTCGGGTAAAAATTAAGCCACCTTAAAGATGATGAGAGAGATCAAAGACCATGTGTTGATCTTTGAAATTTCTCGTGTGATCCGGCTAACCACTTGGAGAGTGACACTTGGCTCATTGATAGTGGTGCATCCAAGCACATGACAGAACAAAGAAACATTCTCTTGGTCTCGTGAGAAGAAGTTTTCTCGTAAAGTGACACTTGGTGATGATTACCAATATCCCATCAAGGAATGGGAGAATTAAACTATAAACTGAATTTAGGGAATTCACTAAAATGAAGGAAGTACTATATGTAACAGTTTAAAGAAGAACCTACTCTCCATTTCAAATTTAGAAAAAAAAGGCTTTGATCTATTCTATAGGCTGAGAAGTTCTTATGTGGGCTAAGGGAGAAACCTTAAATGAAGCAATCATCATTGGTAATGAAGAAATGGCTTGTACAAATTAAAGGGTCACTCGTGAGGTCGCTATGACCCATGCCATTGAAAAATCATGTGAACTTTGCATAAGGATTAGCCCACATCAACTATACGCTACCATACATATGCAAAGCGGTCAGCATTTTACCGTAACTCAAAGGTGAATTCATAAAGGTTATGCAATGGATGTGTACAAGTGAAGAACATCAAGAACCCTTTTGTGCACATCCATTGCATATGATTTTATGGTCACCTTTGAGTTCTAGAACTCATCCATTCAGATGTGTGTGGCCCAATGCCATCATCCTCCATTAGCTGCATGTATACTATGTATCATTCATTGATGATTACTCATTGATGATATTTCTTGAAGACTAAAGATGAAGTGGTTCATGTCTGGCGAATTCAAAGCCTTGATAGGAGAACCTTCCGGAAGAAAGATCAAGATACTCAGGTCAGATATATCTAGGTCTTTTATGAGAATATACCTCAAAAGAGTTTTGTGAACTTCTGCAAAGATAAGGGAATCAAGAGGGAAATCAATACTCCCTATAATCACCAACAAAACGGGTATCAACGAAGAACAGAACCATACTAGAACCTGTAAGACTATGATCCATGATCAAGATCTTCCATGTGCTTATGCGTGCATGTTAATGGCAAACTCGGTTTAGCGTAACCGATTATCCCATAGTGCACTTTTGTTCAAGACCCCTGAGGAGATGTTCACCGGAAAGAAAGCCGAGGTAAATATCTCAAAATATTTGGTCAGTCCGTTTATTCATATACCTAAAGAAAAGAGAAATGAGTTGGACCCTTCAGGAAAGAAAATAATATTTGTTGGATAATCGAGGTCCTTAAGGCCTTCAGACCTATATACCAAAATAACATCACATTGAGATTAGCAGAGATGTAAACTTTGATGAAAATGCAATACTAAGAAATCGAGAAGATGCCAACTCGAAGAGGTATATGAAGAGGAACCCGTAATCCCCACATCAGAATGAGGGAGGTTCTGCAGCTCTGGGAACCTGTGAGGGAAGTCGTAATTTCCCTCGATGAGGAACTTCTAGAAGACCATGATATAGTAGGAAGTGCAAGAACTCCTCAGGATGATGATCTCCATAAAAAGAAAGCGCCTTGGGCTAGAGAGCTATTCTGGGAAGATGGAGAGAAGTACGGTGTACCAGAAGGAACCACAAGACAATGTGAAAAGACCAAAGCCATTTTTCCAGTTATACGGCTTTGATGTGACCTCCTAAAAGAGGAGCCTACTTGTTTTGAAGAAGCCATTCGTGAGGAAAGAATGGGCAGATGCCATGACAGAGGAATACCAATCCATACGAAGAACGGCATGGGAAATAGTTCCTAGACCTAAGAATAAAGATTTGGTATCCTCCGCATGGCTTTTCAAATTAAAACATGTTGTTGATGGAAGTATTGGAGAAGTATAAAGCAAGATTCTGTCGCCGGCTTTCCTGCATGGTTGGCATTGATCTTAAGAGACATTCGCCTCGGTGGCCATATACACTCCATCGTAGACCATCATAGTTTGCAACTAAGATGAAGTGGAAGTTGCACTAAATGGACGTAAAGACAACTTTCCCAAATGGTGTCATCAAGAGGAAGTGTATATAGAGCAACCCTCAGGATTTGAGGTTGAAGATAGAGTCTCATAACTTCCAGATTGAAGAAAGCCTTATATCGATTGAAGGCCCTCGAGCTTGGTATGGTCAGATAGACAGCTTCTTGACGAGCTTAGGCTTTACTAAGAGCAAAGCAGCACTCAAAACTCTACTTCAAAATTATGGATAATGAGCCAAGAATCTTACCGCTATATGTGGATGACTTATTCTTAATCGAGAAGAAAAGCTCGTCACTAATTGTAAGAAGAAGATCGTTGGCTCGAATTTTGGAAATTAAAGACCTTGGCCTGTGCATTATTTCTTAGGTCTTGAGGTATGGCAGAACTCAGACGATCTTCCTTAACCAAAGGAAGTACACGGGTCGAAATCTTAAAGAGATTCGGACATACCGGAATGCAAGTCCATGAATACACTCCGGAAGCTAAGCCGAAGCTACTAGTCGATACATCGCCGATTTTTATTGATGCCACATCAGATAGACGTCGATTATTGATCGTTGATGTATCCGGACAAACACCGACCGTGAGATTTGTTTTAGTCGCGGAACATCTTGAGTCAGCCGGTAGAACCCGCATCGTTCACTTGATTACAAGAAAAACATGTGATGAGGTACCTCAAAGGTAAAATAGATTATGGTCTCAGTTAGGATGGAGATCATAATTTCACATTGAGTGGATATATCGATGCAGATTATGCAGGAAGTGTTTCTGATGTGAAAAGCACTTCAGATGCTTCAAGGCTTTGGGATCACGAGATCTCGTAGAGTAGGAAGTACTTCTATGTTAGTTCTCAAAGACAACGAAGTAGAATATACGTCGCGATGTTCTCGCTAGATGGGTTATATGGCTTCGGTGCTGCCGAATTCAATCTAATTGACTTGAGGATGAGAGCAACCGTGATTCTATGTGACAACCAAAGCCGCATAAAGATGACAGAATCTTGTATTCCACAACAGATCGAAGAACATAGAGATCCTCTATCACTAAATCCATGACATGGTACAGAGAAGAGCCAAGTCGAAAGTACATTAGCACTTAATGAACAAAGTTGTCGATTTGTTGATTCAAGCCCCTGCATCCGTGGGGAAGTTTGAACATTTTCGAGATAAGATTGGCATAGTCCCAAAGGACCTTCCTCGAAGGGGGAGTAGTTGTTGTGACGAGATATTCCCTCGCTTCCTAACCCATGGTTGTGACGTAAAGCATAATGTATACCTTGCTTCTGACCCAATTGCCAGACATAAAGCAAGATGTGTGTGTTGTGTTCCTGTTTCCTAATTCTTGTTGTGACGTAGCAAGATGAGATGTTTCTTGCTTTTGACCTAGTCATCGCATCGCGAAGCAAGATGAGATGTTCCTTGCTTTTGACCCAGTCGTTAGACGTAAAGAAAGACGATATGTGTTCCTTGCTTTGACCTAGCCGTCGACGCAGCGCGATGAGATGTTCCTTGCTTTGACCTATCGTCGTGATGCCGATGATGTTCCTTTACTTCTTTGATCGAGCCGGCCGAAGAAAGATGAGATGTTTCTTGCTTTTGAATTGAAGAAACAGACGAAAAGAAGATGTTCCGTTTCTAATCGAAATATGCATCGAAAGCAAGAAGAGATGTTCCTTGTTTCTGACCGAGCTATCAGACGTAAAGCAAGAAGAGGTGTTCTGTTTCCTCGATCGAAATTGTCGACGAAGCAAGAAGAGATAAATTCCTTGCTTCCTCACTACCGCCGACGAAGAAAAGATGATATGATGAGATTTAATCGAAGCTTCCAACAGATAGTCGGACGTGAAAAGCTGCCTAGTATCCCGCCTTCCAACCCCATTGTTGTGACGTAAAGCAGATGAGTATCTTGCTTCCAGCCTTGAGGCCGTGGATGTAAAGCAAGATGATATGATGAGAATTTCATTTCATCGAGCTTCCAAATGATAGTCATGGATGTAAAGCCAATCTAGTATCCTTCTTCCAACCCGATGGTCAGGACTTAAAGCAGATTTAGCATCTTGCTTCCAAATTGGAGTGTCGTGATCCAGCAAGACGCATGAGATGAGACAAGTTCGAAGCTTCCAGCCTTGACAACCCAGGACGTAGTGCCGGCCTTTCAGAAGTGATGATGATGATGTATCGCTTTTATACTAATACATATCAGATGCGTGATGATGATGGTACTTTGAGAAAATCCATGATGTTGTCGATGAAGAAACTTCCGATGATTTATAGATATGCTAGTCAGTTTTCCAAGATGATATTGATGATGTCACTTCCATTTGATGCGTTGTTGATGATGTTGTCCTCTCTCTCTCGATGCTGCCGCTAAAGAACACCCTTTCATAAGGTGGAGTGTTAAAATATTGTAACCGCAAAGAGCATTCTTATTATTATTGATATATTGATATTCATAGGATCAATCCCATTGTGGATTGATCATGTCATGATGTAATAGGAGCAAATCCCCTTCTGCGGATTGGCCAAAAAGACAATTACAAAGTGCAGCACAAGAAGTCGGCCCCAACAGCTTCAGTTAAAGAGACCCAAAAAATATAATTAAGGTGGGTTTACCCAACTAGTTGGAGAAGTCGGCCCCGCCAGTGAAAAGACACATCACACGTGCCAGAACTTGTATAAAAGGAGGCAATACCACCTAGACAATAACTCACTTGCTTAGTTTGAGAGAAGACAAGTTCCCATTTGTTACCAAGAAGGAGAGAGAGAGGCTTATTATTCCGGAGAGGATCTTCTGGTTTCTTATATAGAGATCTCTTCGCATTGTATTGGCTATCTATATTAAGGAAGTTTCATTGGGTTTTCTCCTAGAGGGCTCTCAAAAGATTAAATAGCCGTATCCTTGTGATTGTGTATTTCAATGATCTTGGATTATGCCATTGTTATTCAATGAAATGCAAACATCTATAATAATTTTATTTAAACATTAACAAAGATATCTTATTGTCAAGAAGCTTAAGTCTTATTATTATTAAAGGGTTATTATAATAATTATATATCAATTAAAACTAAAAATGGATTTTAAGGAAGGAAATATCTGGAAATAGATGCATCGATTATTAACATTTAGAGGAAAATATTCAAGAAAAAGAAGTTAGCATCCACATTTGCCCGGATAAGAAGAAAAATCACATAAGCATGGATTTGGCGAATCAATTAATAATTCCAAAGACAAATGTAATCGAAACAAAAGACTTTTTATTTGCAATAAATATGACATCGAGGATTTATCGTTGACACTCGAAGATTATAAACTCGTATCGAATTTCGAGGTTACAACTATATATGAAAAAGAGGTTGATATAATCCTTGGCTCGACTTGGTTAGAGACGCTGGGTAGCTTAATATTTTTTTTGTTTGTTAGTTTGTCCGTGACATGTGGGACTAATCTGTGGCTAAGAAACCGCGACTCAGGGGCATCTAAGCCGTCAAAATCACCCGGGGATCGCACCCGGCCTGAGCCACACCAACCCTTAACATGGATGGATTTTTTGTCCCCGCAAGTTTCAAACCGATGACTTTAACATCATGGAGCGCCTTAACAACACACTCCATCACTGACTGTCCTACACCTCAGGAACACTGGGTAGCTTAATATTAATCCTTGAGAAAAAGTTTTAAAGCTTTCCTACAAGAAGAAAAAAATAAAATTACATGACGTCTCAGTAAAGTCAGATTCAATATCTACGTCAAAAGATCTTGACTAGATCTTCAAAATACTACTGTCAGACAAACAACAGTCAATACTTGAGATTCAAAAAGAATGTGACAAAATCGTCATAGACAAGGACGCAGAAATTTGTCGCCTAAAAGCTCATAATCAAAGTTTACTCACCCAAATTAAGAAGATAAAGAATGATAAGAAGACAGTACAAGACAAGTTAGAACAACTTATCAATAAGGAATCATTGGTAGATAAAGAGACAATCACTGAACCTATGGAACTACATAAGTCTTCAAATGGAAAAATCCTGATGGTGGATAAAGCAATTAATACAAACCCAGTCAACCTTACAGCTCAAAGGGATTCAGTTGATGTAAAGAGGTCTTCACATGTCGAAGTAGAAACAAGCCAGGGCTATGAAGAAGACTCAATTCTAAGTGTTAATCAAGAAGAAGGTACAAGTTCACGAAGTAAAGATCAGGTTTCAAGGATGACTTATAGACATCCTAATCACAAAAATCGATACTTCAACCAATCAATGTATCCACAGAAACAAATGACAAATATGTAAAAAATTATCACTTCCATTACAAATGATGCTCAAGGTAGAAGTTGTCATGAGAGTCAAAATACATCAAATTGTCTACAAGAACCCCATAAAAGCCCCATTGTGCAGAAGATCGATTCAAGGTGGGTAGATTCCCTTACGATTTGACGGTTCTACGCAGCGCTTAGAAGATCCTATCGTTTCAAGTCTTCAACGATCACTAATTCAGGAATAAAGAATCAGGAGACGATATTACAAGCCAGAGCAAGAGATAAGTCTTCCATAAGTATGCTTTGAGGACAAAGCATTTTTAAGGGGAAGCCAATGTTATGAACATAATATATGATAATAAATATAAATACATTATAATAGTTAATGAATAATTAATGAAGAGACACCTTCCCAATGAAAGGTCATGTTTCTTCATGGAAGGGCACCCCTGCGTGGGTATATAAGGCCCTCATTCTTATTGTATCTCATCATCTTATATTCATATACATTATTATTTAATATATTATTCTTTATGGATTATAACCTGTTGTCCTACCTACATTGGGTATTTATCTCGTGAACCGGTTGGTTCACCACAAGAGATGTTGTCACATTAGCGTTAGGTTAGATAACATGTTAGATAACGTTACATTCAAAAAATCAAAGTTGGCTCAATTAGAAAAAGAAAAATAACAATCATAAAAATAAAGTCAACTCAATTAAAGAAAAAATTATAGGCAACACATCGTTACATATTACACACATATATATACTACATACTTATATATGTATGTGACAAGATATACAATATCAATTCTTTCATATTAAATGATAATAAAAAATATTACACATGAAGAAATTTGATCCTTCTCGGTGCTTCATAGATTCGGGTTTAAGATGGATTAATACAGTACTAGTACCACAAGCCTGCTGCTGCGAGGATTCTTATAATGGTTCTTCTAATTTAAAACACAATCAATAATCTGCATTTATAATGGTTAAATAACCCAACATAAATTTGGTTTAAAGCCCCAAATCTCTGCATCAAGGAAACTTCATATTTGGACTGAATCCGTACACTATCGAATTGGCATTAAAACTCCACTCTGTCCCTGCACATGAATTCTCAATCTATACCAAGCTCCATGCATTATCAACATACCACTTAGCAGACATTAACCCAACTTGAGAATGATTATACGCTGAGTGCACTTACCTTCAACATATACAACCCAAGCTAATGCATCGCTATATATCCCATATTACCCAAGCAAGTGTTTATTAAACACCAAAAATGAAAGCCCTGTTTCCCAATAACTATTTAACATCTCAGTTTCCTTCACACAAGAATTCGAATCCAAAGGATCGAATCTCTTGACATTATAACTGGAATATAAATAATAGTCCAATAACGATTTACCTCCACGCAGTTCGAAATGGGTATTTTCCTTCAAGGTTCAGATTCACATCATCTTGCAATTTCCATATCTTCACGGAGTCTTAAAAATTAAACCTTTAATGATTCTCATGAACAGAGATATTGATAAATAGATTTAATCCTATCGATTCTTTTCTCCTCACGATTCATATGCATGGATGTTCATCACGATTTGCTTGTTGATGTTTTGGTAGTTGCAGGAGGTACTTTCCCTCCTAGATGACCTTTCTTAGACGAGAGGAAGATTCCAGAAGTAAGAGAACCATTGAACAGATGTGGAAATACCCTAGAAGAGAAGTCGGCCTAGAAGAATAAAGAATAAAGAAGTGACACCTTCCCAGAAGAGAAGTCGATCCAGTGAAGAGGACATGAAGGCTATAAATAGGAGGCACCTTAGCTCATTTGTACACACTCACTTACACTCTCTCATCTACATAGAAGTAAGGCACAAGTCTGAGGAAGGGTGACGCGACAGTTGCAGTAACAAAGATTCTTGTTCAGTCTTTCTGGTATTTTTCTCTTGTGCACTACTCTTGGAAGAGGTGCGCTACCTTCGTATTGTGCTGCTGCTGCAGCTAGGGTGGTATTTCTAGTTGTATCTTAAGCTAGCCTTTGTGCTAGGGTTTATCTATGTTGATGTTTTGGTAGCTGCGGGAGGATCTTTCCCTCCTAGATGAGCTTTCTTATATGCGGAGAAGATTCCGGAAGAAAGAGATCCATTGAACTGATATTGAAATACCCTAGAAGAGAAGTCAACCCAGAAGAATAAAGTAATAATGAAAAGACACGTGTTCAGAGAAGAAGTCGACCTAGTCTAGTGGCCAAGAAGACTATAAATAAGGAGGCACCTTAGCTCATTTGTTCACTCACTCACACTCTCCCAACTACATAGAAGCAAGGCGCAAGTTTGGAGGAGGTGATACAGTAGCTGCAATTGCACAGTTTATTATTGTTCAGTTTTTTGGTATTTCTCTTTTGTGTGCTACTCCTTGAGGAGGTGCGCTACCTTTGTATGGTGTTGCTGCTGCAGCTGGGGTGGTATTTTTGATTCTAGCACTTGTGCTAAGGTTTATCTAATTGGACTTGCTTTGTGAAACATAATCTATCTAAGAAAGGTTGTTGGGTTTTTCCCCCTGTTGACTGCCTCTCCAACACAGGTGGTCAACTCCATGTGCCATGAAGAGATGCATCATCAGATGCTCATTTGTCGAAGAATTTTGGTTTTGCAGGGCATGTTTGGCCCCAACACTTCTTTTTGTAGCTGGAATTTCCGCACCCCTGCGTGGGTTAATAATGTAATAGGTCTACATGAGTCATGTCTAGGTCAGTTACCTTGGGATTGGTTCACTGGGAGAGTTCCTTTCACTGAGGGTTTTTTATCCTCAGGTTATCAATTGGACTTTTCAGCCTTATTGATTTCCCTTGAGTTTTTCCCTCACACTTGCAATAATTCCTCCAAAGTGGTGAACATCGTTCTAGTGGGTTTCTCTTTTGGTAACTATTATAGGGAATCATTGTAAATGACCATGCAAGACATCTTAGAAAGTTTCGCGGAATTCCGTCAAGTCTAGGTTAGTTTTTTTTTAATTAATTAATTTTTAATTAAATTTCCCTGAGTTTGGAGGTTTAATTATTTAATTAATTGATTATTTTTGAGCAAAAATTGTAAAAACTAGGTCCTTGGACTTTTGATAGGGGTATTTGTGCTCAAAAGAAATGAAATAACACCCCCTACATCCATGGACCAAGTTTCAGCTTAGTCGGAAAACTTTTGCTATGGGTTTGTCCACCCGGAGTGTCAGTCAGTCAAGAACAACAATTTTAATTGCTAAAGTCCAAACATGGCAAAAATGTAATTTTTAAAAATGAGTTAAAAGGATGATGTAAAGATGGATAAAGGTGATAGAGATTTTTCCTAACCTTTCCTAACCTTTTCCAACCCTCACATCACCCCCCCACCTAGCCATAAAGCAAAAACGTCATTTTTCATAGAGTGGTGTGCCTTCCTTCTAGAAAGTCTCCAAAAAGTAAAAAAATGATAAAAAAATCAATGGGAGACTTATGCTATCCCTTGGAACACTTTTCCTAGCCTCCCACTACCTCTTTTCTTCATCCCAATGCCTCTCCACTCCCCTTCCCTCATTAATTCCTCTCCTCTCCCCCAAATGGTGCGCCCTCCAAGGAGAGTTACACCCCCCTCTTGTGGATCTCCTAGGAAAATTCGTTTTTTGATGGTTGGGCTTCTTTTTCTCCCTTGGCACGCATCCCATAAGCCTCACACTATTCTTTTGTGTGATCCCAACATTTCCCACACCAATCTACACCCTAGATCTATGATCTAAACCCTAGATGGTGCGCCCTAGCCTTGAGATCTACTCTTATGCTTGGTGGTGGACACTTGGCATTGATCCAAGAGAGGTAGGTTCGCCTCTCCAAGTATAAATAGATCCCTTTCCTCACTCCCAACACACCATATCTTGAGCTATTGTTATGCTACTTGATTTTCCACTCTTTCTGTCATGGTTCCATCATTTCCATTCTTTGGCTCTTAGGGTTTTGGAGCAAGTATTTCTCCAAGATCCACTTTCTTGAGTAATAATAAAGGAGAAACTTTGGAGGATTTTGGGAAGAGCTACAAGTGTTTTGGTTCTTACAACACATGAGGTAACATTGTTTTGGTTTAATATGATGGATGCATAGGTAGATCTTAGGTAAAGTATTTTATTTGAGTAGATTTTGCAAAGAGTAGTCTTGTAGATCTATATATGTTGGTTAGCTAGATAAGGTGCAAGTATTTCATCTTGTTAGCTTAACCATCCATATCATCTATTGTATGCATGCCATTGTTTTAGATCTTGCAGGTTGGCTTCAAGGGTTTCATTTGGAATGCCTTAAGGAAAAGTCTTTCATTGAGACTCATATAAACTCCATTCCTTTCTCACTCTTGCTCCTCTTCTATATTGCTGTTCATTTCCATACATATTTCAGCTA